>FIZU01028675.1:0-10787 GCA_900064475.1 Pseudococcus longispinus
GTGCTCAAAAACTCAAAAAACCCTAAAAAAAATACATGTTTTTTGCATTTTTTTGTAAAACGGTTGATCCAAAGCGAAAAATTTATAGAACAAAAGTTGTTCCCCGTGAAATTTTCAATAAGAAATCGTATTCAAAAAATCACCCAAGTAGCATACCAATCATTGTTGCCAAACGTTGTAAATCAGCCATTCAAGTCGGTGCAGGCACAGGCTCAAGTGAACTTGGAAAATTAATGCTTTTCGATTTCGTTGATTTTTTAATGTTGTTCACAGCTCTTGAATTAAACGCTGCATCAAACTACATTACTTGAAAAATTTACCATCGTATTCGAATCCTAATTAGCTTTTTCTTCTTTTCACAGGTATGCATTTAATGGAATCGAGACCAATCCGCCGTGCACTATGTTTTCTACTACTATGGGGGATCATCGTGATCGCAATACTTCAATTCCGCAAATACCCGACTCTGGAGAATCTCTACCTGTACCAAGAGAACAACGTTGTTTACTACAAATACCGCGACAAACGTGGTTTCAAGAAAGAAATCGAATCACCGAAGCTGTTAATGCAGCAATACCGTACACTGGAACCTCAAACCGACAAGAACGAATACTCCGAAGATGATATAATTCGCGATATCCAGGACGTCTTACCCAATCTACCGGTATCGTACTGGAATAAGAATAAAAACAAAGCTATATATTATAAAAACGACACATGCGCCAAGTTTCCAAGCATATACGACATAGAATTCAATAATTTGTACTGGCAATCGTTGCATAGCTCCAATGGTACGTTCCATTTATACGGCGCGTACTACGACGTACGAAAATTGAGCCGAATCGGTCCGGCCGTTCGAATACTAGGTATGATAAATCGCATCGAACCGACTATCAAAACGTATTGCCAGTTTTGGTTCTCCGATCACAAAGAGCCGGTCGTCGTCAAGACCATGGAATACAAATACATTTGGTATAAAAAATGGGGAAATTACAAACAAGGAGTTTTCCAACCTTATTTGATCGCCTGCCAGATTCCCAAATCGTTCCATCATCTTGTTCCCGTATCCGTATCTTTGGTGGAAAAAATCTGCGACACTGCTACCAATAATTTGAGAGTCGTTTATAACAAGGTTGATAAGAAGAAAGGCTTCGCTGTCTGCGTTAAAGGTCTCGATTTCTTGTACAGTGATTTATCCGTCAGGTTAATCGAGTGGATCGAATTATTACACTTGTTGGGAACCGATAAGATATTTTTTTATCAATTACACGTTCATAAAAACGTCACCAAAGTGTTGCAGTATTACGAAAAACAAGGCAAAGTCGAAGTAACGCCCATCACTTTACCGGCCGGTCAACCAAACATTCCCGGCTTCCAGCATCTGTATTTAACAAAAAAAGTAAACCATAAACGTCAAAATGAACTGATACCTTATAACGACTGTCTTTATAAAAACATGTACAGATACGAGTATATCGTTTTACTAGATATAGACGAAGTGATAATGCCTGTTAAAGAGTCCAGCTGGAAAGAGCTAATGAACACGGTGTTGAAAAAAGCTCTCAGCGAGAAGAACGAAACTAGGGCATCGTATAATGTACGAAATGTATACTTTTTGGATAATTTTATCCATTCTCACGGCTGGTTCGACGATGTACCATCGTATATGCACATGCTACAGCATGTTTACAGAAGTAAGAACTTCGCCAAACCGAACCAGTACATTAAATGCTTCCATAACCCAGAAAGAGCCTTAACCCTTCATAATCATTTTCCGTTGGCTTGCCTTAGTCAAGGATGCACTTCGTATTCTATCGATACAGCCGATGCTCAATTACAGCATTACAGATCAGATTGTGTAAAAACGTTGAAGAAATCGTGCGAAGATTATAAAAAAAATAATGTCAAAGATACGACGATTTGGAGGTACAAGGAACCTCTAGTTAACCGCACCTTGCATACCTTACAAACGTTGGGATTTTTTGATCATAAAGCTAGATAGTTTTTTTTTACGGTGTGATATGTACCTATGTAATATTTATAATATATTTTTCGTTCAATTATGTAAATTCTTTTCAATTCAAATTCAAATAGATTGATGAATCACGTGTTCAAACAAAAATCTCTGCTAAAATTAGGGACAGATGGACGCTGAAATGATTACCGGCCAATACAGTAGTCTGGCGCACAAGTTTCTTCTTTTTACCCCCCCCCCCCCCCCCCCCCCCCCCCCCCCCCCATTTACCTTCAGCAATAAAATCATTTCGGTTTTTTAGGCAGGTAAAAAACATTCATCATTTAACCAAAAAAAAGATTCAACAGCTGAAATTTCATCATTTTTTCCACCTACTGTATAAATTTATGAAATATCGACATTCCATATTATACAGGGCGTCCTAGTTAATAGTGATCGCCTTCCAACTGATCAGTAGGCAACTCTTCCGGAATCTAAGTATATAATTATAGTCTATAGTCCAAGTGAGAAAAAGTGCTCTAGATATCAATTTTGGTTCATTTTTTTGAGGCCCAAAAAATTTAGTTGGCTTTTGGTAGATATATGTCGAACATTGCAGAAAATACGTATTTCGGATTTTCGGAGTGGCACAATGCGGGAGGGGGAGCTGGAGCCTAAGACCCTCATTTTCAAAATGGCTCCCGGCCCAAAAAATTTTTTACAGCTTGGTAGCGGACACTTCCCTCACTCCGAATATATGTTTACTTAATGTGGCTAGTGGCACAATGCGGCGCTAGTGCCCCTTAAATACGATTTTTAGCCAAATTTGGCCATTTTTGACACAAAAATGTCTGCGTATGCGCCATACCATCGTGGGCTCCCAAAAAAACATATCCGAAACATAAATGAGTTCTTTCCGCACCCATTAAGCCAAAATTTATGAAAAACTGTTGGCACAAAATAGGGCGTAGTTGAATTTAAAAGTCGCGCCCCCCCCCTACATTCAAGAAAAAATGAACTCCCCCATACAACGTTTGAAAAGGTACTTCGCGACCTATCAAAATGGGTTAAAATTTCGTCAGGAATTAAAAAATCACGACCAAAATTTATTTGGGGTATTTTTTTGAGAATTTGGGGCCCTTAACTCGAGCGATTTTTGGATATTAGCGAAAAACTACAGTGCGACTTATTAAAATGGCTTAAAATTTCGCCAAAAATTCAAATATCACGGCTAAAATTTTTATCGAGCAATTTTTGGAAATTTGGAGCTCTAAAATGGGAGCCAATTTTTGGATATTATTGAAAAGTTACCGTGTGACCTATTAAAATGGGTTGAAATTCAGTCAAAAATTTAAAAATCACGATAAAAAATTTTTTCAAGCAATTTTTGAGAATTTGAAGCCATAAAATAAGTCGATTTTTGGGTATTATCGAAATAGTACCGTGCGATCTAATGAATTAAAATTTCGTCAAAAATTCAAAAATCACCATCAACATTTTCTTCGAGCAATTTTTGAGAATTTTTTTTTTGAACTTGGCAAATTTCGGAAATTCTTCAATTTTTGAACTTGGAAAAATTTAAATAGTTTCACAATTCGACTTTTAGACATTTCAGCTAGCTCGATAACATTTTTTCATCTAATTTTTTAATGTTACGTTTGACAATTGAAAAATTATACAAATTTTTTTAAAATTTAACAAAACGTTGTTATTATTAATCATTTTTTAGACTTGGAACCAATTTTATATTTTCAAATAACGTTTTGTACTTGTAAAAAAATTGAAAAAATCGACTGTTCGGACTTGAAATAAATTTTAGAGATTCGGAGTACAATGTTTTCTGGCTAGGGGTTATAAAATCGATTTATTTTAGGGCTTTATATTCTCGAAAATTGTTCAAAAAAAATGTAGATAGTGATTTTTGAATTTTCGACGAAATTTTAATCCATTTCAATAGGTCACACTGTAATTTTTCGCTAATATCTAAAAATCGATTGAATTTAGAGGCCTAAATTCTCAAAAAAATGTCCCCAAAAAAATTTGGTCCTGATTTTTGAATTTTTGGCGAAATTTCAACCCACTTCAATAGGTCACACGATAAATTTTCAATAATATCCAAAAATTGACTCGTTTTAGGGCTTCAAATTTTGAAAACTTGCTCGAAAAATTTTTTAGCTGTAATATTTGAATTTTTGGAGAAATTTCAAGCCATTTTAATAGGTCGCACTGTAATTTTTCGCTAATATCCCAAAATCGATTGAATTTAGGGACCCAAATTTTCAAAAAAATGCTCCCAAAAAAATTTGGTCGTGATTTTCGAATTTTTGGCGAAATTTCAACCCATTTCAATAGGTCACACGGTAAATTTTCAATAATATCCAAAAATGGTCTCATTTTAGGGCTCCAAATTTTCAAAAAAAATTTGGTCGTGATTTGTGAATTCCTGACGAAATTTTAACCCATTTTGATGATTTCAAAAAATTAATTTCGAATGAGCATAACTTCGCTTCTTCAATTTCAAGGGTATGCAAATATATCTACTTGGGACTCAGGATGGGTTGCCTGCTTAACAGTTGGAAGGGCGTCACTCTCAACTGGGACACCCTGTATAGATTTTTCATATTTCAACACAATTATAGAAACTTTGTTCATAGGTCACCCGCATTAGTGACCGAGTTGTCAACATTCATGATTTTCCCAAAGAAAGTAAATTTATTGAACCGAAAAGAAGTTTTAAAGTTGAAATTCCGTCATTTTTTTCAACAGCTATACGAATTTATAAAATATCGATATTATACAGGGTGTTACGTGTAACGAGTTCAATCTCGACTCCTTGAATGAAAATCTTTATTTCATGAGCATTTTATAATTTGAACCAGAATATCCACCAATGGCGAGGGGATGGGAGGGATAAAATTCAAACTTTTGAAAAAGTCAACTAGTACGTCGAAATCTATATTTTTGAGGATGCTAAATTCAAATTTTGAAGCCATTTTTTCCTCAAATTTAAAATAAGTCAGAATGGGGGTGGTGGAGTGGAGATCAAAATTTTGAAAAATTTGACCGATACGTTGAAATCTTCACTTTTGTGGATGTTTAATTTGAATTTCTGAACCATTTTTCACTTTGATTAAATACAAACTGAATTTGAAGAAGAGGGGAGACAAAACGGGAAAGAAAAGAGAAATTGAAATTTGAAATATTTGATCAATATAATTATGTCGAACTCGATATTTTTCAGGATACCGAATACAAATTTATACACTACTCTTTTCCTCGGATTCAAAATAAGTCTGGATGAGGTGGAAGGGGTCAAAAGTTAGAAAATTTAAACCTGTATATCGAAATTTGTTTTTGAGGATGCTAAATTCGGATTTTTGAACCATTTTGCTCTATGACACATAGTTCGACTCATCAAATTATGAAAAACATTTGATTACATAGTTTCTTGAAACGATCTCAACTGAGGGCTTCAGCACAACTTAAAAAATTCATAAATTATGTGTAATACATAAAATAGCATGTTTTCGGGGAGGCTGAACACGAATTAGACTATATTTTATCGATTGAACCGTATCTGAGAACCCTCAGCACCCCTACTCCTCTTTTAATAGAGACAGAATTCAAAAAATTCATTAATTATGTGTATATTACAAGTTATTCAATCGTAAATCTGCTGTTCGCTAGTTCATATCAAAATGGGTGACAGAAAAAAAAACAAAGAATACGAACGTGCAGCAACCTCTCAAAACGAACAAATTACACTCATGTTGCTTAAATACTCTTCACATGAAAATTTCAAGAAACACGTCTTCTGACGAAATAAAAACGAAAGAAATTACCAGATTTGAAAACAGCAAAGTGATCGACGTAAAGGTACAATGTAGGTGAACTCAATTCGTCAAATAAAAACTATTCAAATTTTCATAAAAAACCTCGAACTGTAGTAAAAAATGATGGAAAAGCACAACTGCATTATTTCGGAACTTTGGTCATATCGAAACGAGAATACTTCTAAGCACTTATTATAAAAATTGCAATACTTAGTACTTACAGCGTTCCATAATTCGATTCAGTATAGTAAACTAACAAGAGCGATTTTCAAATTTTCAGCGACAACGAATACGATCGAAGAACGAATAATAATTTCAATATAATAAAGTATCACGAATGGTTTTCAATATTTCAGCGACAACGAATATGATCGAAAAACGAATCGCATTACCAAAATACCGAATTTGAAAGTAATAATTTCAAACGAGCAAGCCATAACGACGATCGAAAAAATGACTTACTCTTCGCGACTTTTCAACTCATAAGAGCACGATTTACTCGATAGTTGTAAGTTTTTTCGAACAACCATAGTAGAGCATACTTAAGTAGAGAAAAAGAAATTACCCCGAACGAATAATTGTATTAATTAAAATGAAACCCCGAAATGGCGGACGAATTAACGTTCCACGTGTGACGTTTTTTGTTCAATAATGATCAATTACCCTGTTGCCAAGTTGTTTGATCGGTTGACTGGTTCTAGCGCTAGCGTGCGCGTGACGTCAAAAATATTTTTTTAAAGGGATGATCACGCTGTAACCGTAACAGAAACCAGGGGGCAGACGGCGGAGTGGTGATTGATAAACGATAATGAATTTGTAAGTGTTTTTTTTCACTTGATTTTCATCTAAAGTAATTATTACTAAGATCATTCATTATATTACATATTACTAAATCAAATTATCAGTAAACAATGACTGAGATACAAAATATATCGAGCTTTGTTTTTAGAGATAATATTATCTTTATCGAAAACTGTTTGGGGATTACAAATTACGAAATTCGTGTATTGAAATTTTTGAAAAGTTGGAGAACGTCGATATCTCGACATCTCGAGCCATAACAAAATAAAGCCAATGATGATTTTTTAATTAAATTATAATAGAAACAATACGTAATGTAAACTCTACAATACACACATTAGACGAAAGCTTTAAAAATGGCACTCGTAAAAGAAAGAAAAATACACATTTTAAATGCATTTTGACTAAATAGTACCGCGTGTTACGTAATCCGAACTTCACGTCATTTACGTATATGGCATTGTACTTCGTAAGAAAAGCATCATATTGCATACAGCAACGACCTTACAATAACTACATATTTTTTTAGAAGAGACAAAAATGCTGAGAAAAAAAATTAAAATTAAAAATGGAATAAGAAAAACAACAGGAAGATACACTTTACACTTGCAGTACGCTATCAGTAACAATAAACTCACGCAGGGGCGTATATTAAAACGAACCCTGTTTACGGCCAAACGCCTAACACTTTCCGTTAATTAGAATTAATTAAGGAAATACGTAAGGAATAAAAACAATTCGCGATGAAATTTTATACATTCGTATGAAAGTCTTCATGTACAATATTAAATTATCGAAATTATCAACGGAGACGTATTTTTAAACGCACGATTTTCAATATCCAACGATTCGTCGGTTTCGAAAAAACGCGATTCTACTAAAACGTTAGGCAATTGGCAAGCTAAATTCTAGAAAAAAATTAAACTTAGTAACAAATGAAATATAGATTATCACTTAGCAATTAACAGATGTTGAGCGTAAATTCGAAGAAACGACTAAAATAAAACGTAGTCATTTTATAAAAATTAACAAATATACAGGAAAATATGGCATGACACGGCGAGTCCACAATACATAAAAATAACACCGCGATATACGCATTATCGTAGCCGAACTTACGACAAAACCAATTTCGTACGATTATTTTCCAGCAAAACACCAGGAACTGCGCGAAATTATCATCAATTTATGGCACTACGTTTCCATATTATCGTTTATTTCCAATGGCAATAAAAATAAAAGAGTCAATTTGAACGACTTAATACAATTTGTCATGGTTAGGAGGTTATACAAAAGTTGACTAGAATCGTAAATTTCACAACGGAATTTTTTTCTCCAATTTTTTCATCGGTAAATTAACGCAAGGTTATTGTTATCAAAATATAAAATTGCTATCGAAAAATTTCCTGACAACTGTTTTTAAAAATAAACGTAAGTAAAACCTCAAAAAAAAGTTACACACCGAAGACATAAACATTATAAAAAATAATAATAAAGAATAATTGGTAAAAATTATCGTACAAGGTAATACACGATCAATACTGGTAAAGCAAATCAATCATAATAAACCATTTCGAATTACTGTAAATAAATCGCTGCGAAAAACTTTCGTACCAAAATCGAAGCAAAAAAATGAAACATCGTTCAAAAAATCATCTAAAAAAATAGACCAAAACATCAGCAATCTATACAGTATTTCGAATCGTTTGTTTTTTTACTAAAAATAACACCTCGGAGTAAATCCTTAAGCTGATATAATTTACAAACGCTCTTACCATCTAAGTCTATTCGTATACTTTTCACTTAATAAATGCAAAACGAAAACAAAATTCAAAAAAGTAACAGAAAAATTTGTTAAAAAATAAAAAGATAGCACATGACTTTTGGAAAAAGGAAAACGCTTCAAAGTTGCGGTCGCTAGCGTGGATTCAAGAGGCAATCGATTATTGATTCGTGTCTTCTTCGCTGTACGGCTGAATCCTTTCGGTAATTTGTATCTCATTTTCGCTGCATTCGGAATCCGAATCATCTGAAGCGACTGTACTCGTACCTAGTGGAAATCCCAAAGTAAGTCAAGGAACAAGAATACACGACGCGATTCTTCAAAATGATTACCTTTTTTATCGGAAGCAGAAGCATCGAGCATAGGCTGAAGTATCCTTCTTCTAGCATTTATAAACCAATTATTTACTTGCAATAAAGTAAGATTCGTTTGGGCAGCGATTTGTTTCTTTTCATCCTCGGTCGGATAAGGGTGCTGAAAAATTAAAATATGTAAATAATGGAAAAATTCCAAACTGTCGATAAATGTTTTACGAAAACTTACAACTAAATGTTGAAATAACCACGATCTCATAATACTTGTGGCATATTTGGGTAAAACTCCTCTTTTTTGTTTCCTCCGATTACCAAAATGATCATCAGTTTCATCACAGGACGTACCACTAACAGGCGAAAGAGATTCTGAAACAATAAATTAACGTCAACTCCGAAAAAATCCACCAACGCAGTCCACTTTCCTCATCCCTACCATGTAACGTATTCACATCACCAGGTACCGGACAGGAATGTACACCAATTTGTGAAAGAGGAGTGCTACCTAAGATGACTCCTGGTGACGGAGTAGAAGAAGGATGAGCTGGCTCAGATGTGGTCACAGCACAGTTAATAGATAATAACTGATTTGAAGCGGCTGGTACAGTAACCGGACCAGACATCTCGACCGGTGAAGTTTGCGAGTAACTGGAATTAATGAGTTTGTCTTTGTATATCTGTTCGTTCGATACGACCGCCGAGACTACCTGTAAATCAGACTAAGCAAACGGTTTTTTGTTAAAAGTCGTTCGTTAAATTAGGCTACAATCAGCTACAGATAAATTTACTACCTGGAAAGGACGAGGAGAATAAGAAAGCGGAGAATTACTATCACTAGAGTGTCCACTACTGCTATTATTTTCTGAATACGTCCGCGTGTAATCAGGCTTCAGTAAATTTTCGCTTTGCATTTTGCCTTTTAAGCAGGTAATATATCGTGTGCAAAAGTCTTTGCAAAGTTCTTGAACTTTCTCTAATTCTAATAAATGGATTCTCAATACTTGAATAGCTTTAATCATCTAAAAAATCATAATCAAGTGAGATGCAATTTACTCCATTTCACTCTTAATACATTCGATACTAACCAAACCATCGACTTCGGCGTCATTGGTGAGGAATGGACGTTTATCTTTTTCTTGGTGTTGAACAAACGCCTGTATATCCATGTTGAAACCTTCGGAATTAGGAATCTCGGCACATTGAGTAGCTTGTTCGCATCTTTCGAAAACTAAAGCAAGAAGTGGAAAAAGAGGATGCCTGCAAAAAGGACAATAATTCAGTTTTCACCCCTGTCTCATCGTGAAAAACATAACACAACTCACTTATACACAGCACGTTTATCAGCTTCAAATACAGCTGGATCAGTGGCTTGGTTACAGTTATTGACGGAAGCTTGATTAGCAGAATAGGAAACCATTGTCATATGTAGAAATGCAAATCAAAAGCAGAAATACCTGTAAAATTAAAATGAGATATTGAGCAGAATGATAACCTGTAAGATACGCCTTCTTTGAATATCATTCAAGTGATAAAAGTTGTGGTTGATTTTCTAACCTTTTTAAACAGTAAAATATAGCACTACACGCATCAGTTCTGACGGAAAAAGTCGTACAATTCACGAAAGCGGCTCAGTACACGAAGTACGTCCCTTTCGAAGCATATCAAGTGAAAACACATAATAAAAACTTAGAAGAATAGCTTCATGTTGCAAGTATGTGGAGTGGAATGTTCACGAGTACAATACAGAGACTGTATTTTTGAAATCGAAATTCGGTATAAAATAAAATATTAAATCAATTCGATAAAAGAAAAGAATTCGATAAAATTTTCATAAGAAATCACCACCAAACCCGTAAAAAAGTTTCCGAAAAAAATGCTAATAAAATAAACCCCTAAAATTCCATTACTTTTCAACGTTGCCAAACAAACTTAGCGGCACGTACATGACATCGTTGTTATTTAATGCCACAACTTTAAATTTCCCAGAATCCGGAAATTACCCGTAATTACTCAAATTACATAATATTCTACTTCTACTTTCAGAGCTGGGAAAACTGAAACTGAATCAAAACTGAAACTGATTGAAAACTGAAACTGAAATGGAA
>FIZU01028678.1:0-17511 GCA_900064475.1 Pseudococcus longispinus
CTATGCTTAAATTTCATTATTTTTTTCAACTTTTCGGTCGTCAAGGGGGGGGGGTCCAGACCCCCTGGACCCCACCCTTAAATACGCCACTGTAGAAAATAACTACAACGCTTACTCAAAGAAGGAAAAATTCGTATTGTCTCAAATTTGGGGAAACTTCCAGGTTAAAATATTCTCCTCAGTTTAGTGTCCCTCCCCCCCTGAAGAATTCGCCTCGTAATCCTTCATACGAACGTATTTCACCAACCCAGAAATATATCGAATGTCTCATTGCGGCGAGCAAGTATTTTGTCACCATCGCAGCGCAGCTGGACGATTGTCGAATACACTTAGCTCGAGAAGGACAAACGAGTGGACAAATTTCGGGGGTACGCGTCCGTCGTGTCGTGTTGTTAACTTCGCTGCTAGTCGAAGCTGAATGGAAGTTTAAACTAATTGGCTTCGTGCTCAGTTTTAAGAATTTTGGTCAAACTAAGTTTATATAACGAAAATGTTGAGAGACCGAAGAAGGTAATTTCATTACGTCTATCTGTTTGATATATTTGATCTCGTTATGCTACCCAAAGAATCCCTTCTATTTTCGGCGAACGTGGAACGTGCCGCAGGATGCAGACGAGCAGGGGAGGGACGATATCGGTGCATGGAATTTTTCAACTTATTATGTTAAAGCAATTCGATAGATGTTCGATATATTTTCACTTGGAGGTTCGTTTCGCGGGTGTATTTTTTCTCTCTCCAGGTTTAGGTTGCTTTTTCAGCCGAGTTCGATACTTCTCTATTGAAGATACGATATTACGTCAGTAACAGAGCTTATCTTATGGGCTCGATGATTGTAGCGTGGTAGCATTGTTTGAAAATTAATACCGCGAATAATCGACCATTACCGGGCCCGGCAGAATCTGTCTTTGAATAGTCCGATCTCGGAGGATAGGATAGTTTTTGCCCATGTACGAAGAGCAACGAGGAGAGAAATTGGGTCAAAGTGTCGATGAAATATTTAGGACGGCTGAGGCGGCGGTGGCCTGCGAAATGCGGGCTTTTGTTCTAATAAAAGAGCCTATTTATATAAAGGATTGGCGAGGTAATCAATCTATTAGGCAAGTTTGAAGCTCGGTTAGAGATAAATTTATTATGATTTTCTTGGCCTCGATGATGGCGACGTGTGCCCGTCAGGTCCGGAAACGACCGTGCCGATACAGAGGTGTCGAGGTGTTTTGTGTTCACAGATTTAATATATCGAATCTGCGTGCTTGTTGGGATGACTCTGCGACGAAAATAAGATTAATTGAGGGACCATACAAAAGATACGAACTGGTGTTTTCTTCTGTCTTATGTAAACTCGTGCGACGATAGTCGATGCTCGTGAATTGTCGAATAAGAAACGAGTCTGGAAAAGGTCGACGACGTTTCGATTTTATTTGGAATTTTATAACGGCTATGGATTATGACTGATTCGTTTTTCAATTGGCATAGATATGTCTTTTGTGTGAGGGGGGGGGGATAAACTTGAAAAATATCTTACTAAAGGTCTTAAAAAATTCGAGGAGGAGATCGATCTGAAAATTTTGTCCATTTTTCGTGTCCATAAATTACTTTACGAAAGACATTACTTGCGTAAAAAAATGCGATCCCTACGATATACGTTTTGAACAATACAATTGAACCAAGGTAAGAGAAAATAGGATCGATGTTGTTTTTACAACCAACCGCTCAATTGAGAAAATTTTAGAAATCAGGGTAATTTTTCGTTATTTTTTCAGACAGACTTTTTGAATTTGGAATATTTCAGATATTATGCGAATTTCAGACATATTGTCAGACTTTTATGGACTTGGAAAATCTTTAAGAACTCAAATTAATTTTTGGGCTCGGAAAATTTCAAGAGAGTTCTAATCAGACATTTTTTCAGGCAGCTTTCTACTTAAGGCTGACTTTCAGACATTTTTTCGGACTTTTTTGAACTTGGAAAAATTTTCAAATTTCTACTAACTTTTTGTAATTGAAATTGGATTTTGAAAATTTTTAAAAAAAATTTCATTGCGAAATTCACTAAGGAAAATCCACTACAATGACCTTTTAGATATTTTGAAGGACTTTTTTGAACTTGAAAAACCTCAAGAAAATTTCAAATACGTATCACGAATTTATGAACTTGAAAAATTCAATGAGCAAAAGCATATCTTGTTGAATAATTTCATGGGCAGTATGGAAATTTCGGGAACCTTTTTGTTTGACTTTTGAAAACTTATGAATTAAAAAAAAACATATCCATGTACCAATATGTCCGCTTGGAGTGATTCTATTTTCAATCTATGTGCACTAAATTACAAAGATTTACAATTTTTTTCATCTATTCGAGCTCAATAAGTTGGTAAAATTAGGAAAAATTTTCATTTCGTCGATAGACGATAGATAACCTACTGCAACAATTTTATACTTTCGAAATTGATACAACTAGAACCTATTTTTTTCGAATCTGAAGGCGTTCCAACGTTAGTAATACACTAAGAAATACATAATATTTTGAAAAATGTGCAAATAAAGAAATAAAAATTTAATTGTTCGCAAAAAAACGACGCCTAGGATGGAAAAAGGCGCATAATTTGATTCAACAACTTTGTTTTTTCCAAAAAGGAAAAAATAAAGAAAGTAAAATACAGCCTAGTCTCTGAGAAAAGCTTTCGAAAAGAATAAGAAACAGACAAACAACTCCGTAAAGACCAAATGAAGTAACGGGAATACAAATCACTGTTAACTTGAAAACTTTGCCAACCGGAGAAACTTTAATGAACTGTTTTTTGCGGCTCTTTTGCAACGGCGCAGCCCAACGAGCTTCGTTCGTAGACGATACAGAGTTTTCGAGATGCTGACGATGACGACGTTCGGGTAGTTTCTCCAGAAAGGAAATTTTTTCATCTTCGTTTCGACGGCTATTCCGGTGTGTTTTTCGGGTAGAAGAATAAAGAGGCAAGAATGTGGCCGAATGAGAGATGGTCGAGGGAAAGGGGGTTGGGCGATATCGAGATTTTGTGTGAAAGGGGGTTCGCGTGTTCTATTTATATGTTTCAAGTTTATTTATTGACTTATTTTTTGAGCGTAGGTAGTTTATCGGGGATTACCATACTTGAAGTACATTTTTATGCTTTAAGAAGTCTTTGAACGGCAGAGGTTTGAACCATCTGTTCAAAAACAAAGAATACCATTCAAAAAAATTCCGAATTTTTTGAATGGGTTTTCTGTTATACAAAAAATACAAAATTGCAATGACTCATTTATTTCAGTTGACTGAAATGAAATTGATTCAATTCTGAGTCCAAAGAATCGGGGAGACAGAGATATCGTTTATGTTTTCCGAAATGAGGTTTCAAAATGAGAGAAAAATCTTCAAAATTACGTACGCTTATGGGATTTTCAAACTATTCGACAGGTCTCTACAGAGCTATTTTTCAAACCTATGAAAATATAATTTTCAATTTTCAGGACCCGCCATGCGCCATTATCTGCAGATTCACCATATATGCACGTAGTCACCACCACAAAAAGTGGAATGAAACGCATCACTTCGTAAATCTCCGTAATTGTTTCAGGGGTGGCTAGGAAAGGTATGAATATGCACGAGGGATGATGTGAAACCTCGAAGTAGTTAAGAAAAGATAGGTTATGGTAGGTTACCGTTCTTGAGCTATTCTGGGTTGGTTGAGGTAAGTTAAAATTTTATGTTTTGATTTTTCATTTAGTGCTCGCTCCCTCACACTACAAAACCACCACCACCATCATGTCAAGCAGCCAATCCGAAATCTGAACCGAAATGTACACTCGAAAGTCAGCTCAATCAAACCTTGATCATACCTTGGGATTTCTTTCAAGTTCATATATCAAAACTAATGTCTTTTTGAATCTACTCTGCTCAATTCTAGTACCGAGTTCAAGCAAAAATAAGATTCTCCTATCCATTCTATACAGGGTGGTCCATTTATAAGGTCGATGGTTTTGAAAATGAAAAAAAAAACCTTTGACTGCAAAATCTCGAAAACTAAGTCTCCTGAAAAACAACTAATATAACTCACAGGAGAAACATAATTTCAAGTTGTACAATTTTCAGCCAATGCATTTTTTTCGTAGCATCCTTAGTTTGGCCAGAAAATCCATGTTTACGAGAAACGTGCAAGTTTGATGGTTTTAAAAACGAAAAAAAAAAAAAACTATAACGCTGCAAATGCGTTAAAAAAACTGATTTTCTCAAGTTTTCAACAATCACCAAACTTTCATTTCTGATGAGTATTTGAAACGAAATTTGAATTCTGGAAAGATGCAAACTATATCGTCGCGAATATCTCGAAAACCGGTTCATGAAAACGAAAACAGCATACACAATTTCTTAATCGTCCTTTCAAATTCGATTAAAAAGGTTATTTACCAATTTTACGTAAATTCTCTATTCAAGACTTTGGAGGTACAGTACTTGAAAATTTCAATAGCAAATATCTTCGAGAACCGGATCACAAAAATTAAAACCGTATATAATCTTTCTTGTAGACCCTTTTAAATACTATAAAAAATATTATGTGCAATTTTCACGTAACTGCATTATTCAAGGCACTAGAGGTATTTGAAAGTTTTAATCACGAATATCTCGAGAACCGATTCATCAAACTGAAAACAGTACATAAATTTTTTTGTACATCCTTTGAAATACTATCAAAAAAGTTATTTATAAATTTCTCGTAAATGTTTTACTTCTGGTGCTACAGGTATCTGAAAATTTTAGTCGCAAATAACTCAAGAACCGGTACATCGATTTTTTTCAAATTTAATATACTTTTATTCAAAGTAGCACTGAACCTTTCACAAAAATTTCAGCCTATTCGGTCAATTACTATGAGACGTATCGTCTAGACAAAAAATTAGGCGAACCGTCATGCATGTTAACTAGCTGATTTTTCGATTCCCAAAAATCAGCTAAAATGGCGTCATGTTTGTGAATTTCTTAAAAACATGACGTTTTTGGCCAAACTAACGATGCGACGAAAAATATACAAGGGGTGACAATTGAAGAGCTTGAATTCTTTTCATTTTATCAGTTATTACTTTTTTTGTAGGGAGCTTAGTTTTCCACATTTTTCAAGTCTTGTTTTTTTTTTCATTTTCAAAATCACCAATCTCACGAATGGACCACTCTGTATGTGCCAAGTTTCATGAAGAAAGAAAGATTAGGAATACAGTTGCAGATAACGGTTCTGTTCTACTTAAATGACAATAAATTCATAATTGACTCGAAAACACGTCCACAAAACTATTGTTACATCAAGTTTTTTAATGAAGGTACTGTATTTTTCCACCTATGGTAGATTGAATACACATAGTTATGTATAATATCGTCTTTGGTCACCATTCAGTTCGTTTTTCCTATCGAAAGGAAAATTTTTCCAACGAAAGAAAAAACGTTATTTACACTGCATCGGTTCGCCTTTTATTCTCGTGTTCGGAATATCAAACGTGCCACTGCCTCGAGTTTCGATTTACGAGTTAATTTTCTCTCGTCGATCCGAATGAAACCGAAAAACGAAGATTTTCAGGACACGATGGGAGAACGCCGAATACAGCACGTAGGTATTTCGTTCGTATATCCAGGAGCATATCGATGACAAATTAACGTCGGCGTACGCCAACCGTACGTCAAATATGTCGATAGTATTTACCAATTTTTGGTACCTTTACCTACATGATTCCTGATTCGAACACGGTGTATCGAATTTCAACACCCTAGGCGGTAATTTTTTCTCTTGTTATTTTACGACGTATCTATTTTCTTTCCTTCTTTATTCAACCCCTATCTATACGAACAGCTAAGAGAATTTTTATTCGAAACTGGAACGCAATGCGACAATGACGAAGGAACGATTGCGATAGCAAATCGTCACTTAGAATAAAAACTATCTCTCGGTTCGATAATAGCGAATTATTAAAATGGCGCTGGTGCGAGACTAATAAAAAAGTACACGTCGAAGTGGTGGAAATTTTTCACGTCGAAGGTTTTTTTTTCTCGATGATAAAATGTGTATATCCCGAGGCTTCTTCGGGATAAGCAGACTGCCCCACCTTTTGCGATCGTTTATTTCAAAGCAAAGGATATTTTTCCATCGTGTTCTTTTTTTTCGGCTTTAATTAACGTGCCAAAGCCAGATACGAGACCGAACAAACGGTATCAAAAGTTTGGGTAATTAATACATAGTCGAAGCGATATAGGTACCTATACTTTTTAAAAGCATCGTTTAAGTGTATACGAGTACTGTGTGGTGTAGTGTACTAACCCTTATATACAATGTAATTGAAACGTTCTTAACTTGGTGAACTTTTTTCAAAGAGTTCGATTTATTTTTACAAGGTATATACGCTTAGGTCGTAAATAAAACGTCAGAGTTGTGTACAAGTATGTGTAAGTATATCCTGCTTTTACCCTTCGTCCAAGTATATCGGGTCAGGTGCTGTTCGCTGTTACCCCTTTTTTTCGTCGTAGTATAAAAGGGTGAAATTTTTCATAATTGGCGTTCGTAGTGTTATGAAAGTTCACGGTTATTGTGGCCTTGGCAAAGAAAGCATTTTTTATGTTGTGGTATCGAAGGTACCCTACCCTGTGTACAGGGTGTGTCGAAAATTCGACGTGGTTGAGCAATGACGCAGAATTTATTCGCAATACTCGAAGAATGGTGGAAGATTATGAATTCGAATAGTTGGATTTCGTTACGAAAGAAGATTCCAAAAGTCTTTTGATTTCATCGAGTTTTTTTCCAACTTCAATTTCGATTCAATTTACAAAAGAATTATTAGATTGGCTTATCTTTGAATACGAAAATTGTTGTCTATTCCTCGGGTAATTCGTTACAGGAGATAAACACTTGTACAGTTTAATTTGAATTCGACGACGAAGCCGACACAGAGAGCAAGGTGTTTTTTTTCTTCTTTGTCGTTGTATCGTTCGGCATGGGGTAAATTACACGAACCGACGACGCGACGTAAAAAGCGTAGGTACTTTGAATCGCAAATTTATGGTATGTGAGGGTAAATTGAATAAACGGTATTATCTAACGATATTCAAATTAGAATCGGAATATTCTCAGCGGTTACGAAGTCGACTCGAGCTAAGGTTTTTTCATACCTACCTTCTTCCTTCGTATTCTACATGTTGTTATTATTAAAACACGTGCGATAGGGGAAGCAAAGCTCGAGCTTACCAGATGTTACATGTTTATTATAATAAAATTCGTGTCGAGGTTCTTTTTTTTCCAAATAGATGTGAAAATTAGTTCGGTCGAAGTCGACGTGTCGAAAGGAATCCCTGCAGCGAAATTCAGATGATTTTTTTCATCTCGCAAAATGATGAACGTAGCAAGTGGGGTCGAATTTTTCCTCGTTCGAATTGATATTTTGTTCGGGATATTAAATGGTCGAATAGAGAGGAATTTTGAAAATTGCGCTCGAAGAAGAGACGAAAGTTGTTACATAACGGGCAAAATAATTTTGGAAAAATTTCAGCTTATGGGCATGGCTCACAATTCTTCATTTCTTTTTGAGCAGTTTGAAATTGAAATCACTCTCTAAATATGTTTACCCTAAGAAATTGATGACCAGGCTTCTTACATTTACCTTAGATATTTCAAACAAATCTTACGTATTTTAGTTCAAAACAGAAGAATCTAAGGCAACAGGGAACCAAGATACCAACTTTTTCCTCCGGACAATTATTTAATGTCTATTTGCAACCTAAGCGTTGCTTCAAGGATGTAAATGAAACGTAAATATTTCTCTTTCACGTTATTATGTGACGGTATCCCTCCGAATGCGAAGGGCATTACTGAAAGACATCAACAGGAAAGCAAAAAGACACAGACGAAATTTAGGGGCTGATAACAGGTAGTTTCCCTATTTTAATTGATAATTTTTATAAGTAAACCATTCTTTAATTAAATGCATTGATACCTATTTTTTTGGTGATTTTATCCGGCATACTTCTTTGGAATTGAAAAATTTCCGAGATCACGCTGACTTTCAGACATTTTGTCATACTTTTTTTGGACTTTCTGCGACTTTTAAGAAGTTTTAAATATGAATTTTCAAATTTTTCCCCAGTTACCAATTTAAAATTCTGTTTCAGGCGCAATTTGAGGGCTGATAACAGGTAGGTTCTCTATTTCATTTGATAATTTTCTCAAGTAAATCATTCTTCGATTGAATGCATAAAATTAAAGACTGCTATTTCACATGTAGATATCGTGACCTCAATCTAAACCCTGCGATTATTCCATGACAAAAAATCGAAATAACGAGCTCATGTACAGTTTTCAGCGATTTTCACTCCTTACGTTGACTTTATTCCAAGATCGCGTCCATGAATTAAACGATTTTCGACACTATCCTGATCTATCAATGTCAGAGATTCTCACACACCATAAATCTTCCATCATAAAGTGCTTTAGCATTTCTGATCTGAATGTTTGTAATTTGCCAACTTTTTTCAGTGCCTCTGCATCTCTGGAGTCTCATGAGAATATTGATGATTCTACCAGACAGGTGGCTTCGACCAGTTCAAAGCCCAAGTCAAAGTCCTTAACGGAAGCAATGGCTGAGAAGGCAAAAAATCTACTATACCGCAGTTTCAAGTATCCTTCTCCAACCAGGTGATCAGTTGATTGGTTTAAAGTCTGATGATTTGTGATGGATTCTTTCTGCTGTTCTTAGGCACACTGAGTGTCTATACATACAGTATTCCATAAATATAAAGGATTTAATCAACTCGTACTCCCAGAAATTCGAATTTTCAACTACCTGCGAAAAACGACACGAAATTTCATTACACCGACTTTTAGACATTTTGTCAGACTTTATTGAACTTGAAAAATTACAGACATCACGATGACTTTCAGAAATTTTGTCAGACTATTCTAAATTTTCTGGATTTGAAAAATTTTAGAAATTCTGACTTTTTCGATTTAAAAAAATTTTATTAAGAAAACAGTTGACTTTTGAACTTGGAAAAATTTACATTGTTTCAAAATTTGACTTTTGGACATTTTATGAGACATGATGGCATTGTATTTGACAGTTTGGATTTTGGACTTACAATTAGATAAAGTTAGACATGAATTTTTTTGCCTAATGATTTACTCATTATTGGCTTTTTCTTAATTGTGGCCTCATTTACTCAAAATTTAAAAGGTGGGGGAATTTCAATCTTTCTCAAAAATTCATTTAGATTGAGTAATACCACCTGGCAGTTTGGGAAAGAAAATAGAGGAAGGTGTCATCACATCTTTTCAAAAGTTACATTACCACAATATCGAAAAAAGTACCATCTTGTTCCCACTGCAGATCGAATACCTAAAAGATATTCCGCAAATCTCACCCCCTCGATATATATATTCGACGTTGAAGACCACAAATCAATCAACATTGAATTGGAAGTCTTCTACGTAATCAAAAAATACTCGTACTTGTACATTTTTCAAATCTTTACTTCCCTGGAAAAAATTACCTCGAATCTGTATCCGTAAAGTACCACATTAAGGACGTTTCGAGAATACGTAAAGAGGGCACCGCAGCATTATACTGGTATTCGGGACGACTACGCAGCGTCGTAAAATTACGCTAAATTTCCACCAAATAACCACACCGAACTTCGCTTCGCCTCCAACATTCGCGACTGGCTGGGTATTCATTCGCGTGCGATGTGAAATTAACGAATAATGCGCCGCGAAATTTTCCTCTAATAACTTCCCGACTAAGAAATAATTTCTTTTGATTGCGACGATAATTCTCGGTTGCGGCCGAGTAAGCATTACGTGTTCGGCGGGCATATTATGTAAATAGTATACACGCCGGTTTATCTGTTTTATTTGCGTATACACGTTTTAGTATCGAAGCCTGACCCGAGAAAAAGACGCAGCCGGAGGAGGACTGGAGGGAAACTAGGTGGATGGCATAAAATAAGCATTTTCAACGTTCGATATCGCGCACCGTCGTCTTCGTCGTCGTCACCTCTCCGTATAACTATGCCCTTTCTATACGCTTTTTCCAACACCGACGACGACCATTTGTTACATAGAAGAGACTCGACCGGCAAACGAGAAACACTCGTTCCCCTTACGTAAGATTATACACCGGCAAACATTAAAGATCACAAAAAGCGCAAAATGAAAAGCACCGCCACCTTGCCACGCCGAGGATGTGTTACAACGTTTCGAATTACACAAAGCTTGTCAAAATCATCGTCCACAATCTGCAAATTACGATCCTTTACCGAGGTTCGTTCGTATTCGCGAGCTTTTTTCGGTCCCCTTCCCCCCCTCACCACTAAAAAATAGCGCAGAGACGAGATTAATGATTAAAATGCTCGCGCTTTTCGCCAATTATACGACGTATCTATCGTATTTTGGTCGTCCTCTCGCTTCCGCTTACCCATCTACTCGAGCTTTCATTCGACATCACGTTTAATTGCGACCGTTTCTGAAAAAGGTAGAGCTCGATTTAAAGATAATATTTTTTTTAATCGAGTTTTCTACCTTTTTTTTATGCGAACCTTTTAATAAACAGTTTTCAAGTGTAGGTTTTCGATTCCGGAAAAAACTCAGGAAAGCGATCGCAACGTTTTCATTAAAGAGATTATACCTTTGCGATTTCAAAACGAATTGAAAAAAATATACAAAGGAGAATATCATATGGCAGAACAAGGAAGTCCATCCAAAAGAAAATGCTGAAAAAATTTACGAAAAAGTGGAGTTACTGAATGTAAACAAGCTGTATATATGCTGCGACGAGATACGTAGGAAAGAAGACAAGTCTGGATTCGTTGAGGTGACTGAAGATCTGGTACTAGTAAGAGTCAGGCTTGCAGAGAGGGAGGGACAAAGGGATTTACCCAAGGTCTCGATTTTCCGGAGGGGCCCAAAAATCGCTCTTGTTCATTTTTGTAGACGACGCATCACGATATCAAGTTCCGCAAAAATATGATGTACATCTACAATAGGTACACAATATTTTTTTTTCAGAATTTCCATCTCCTAAAAGGGTTACCAAAATGGCCCGTAGAAAGCTTAAAATGTCTATTTGACCTTGAAAAAGTGCTCGAAATTGTTTTCAAAAAATTCTATAAATCATCCTTGATATTGTCTACTTTCCTTGCAAGTTTGAAAAAATTCGGTTGAAAACTGCCGAAAATAGAAATTTTCAACAAAAATCCACCTCTTCTTCCCCTCCTCGAAGAGGTTAGGATTGAGATATCGAGATAAAAATTTTGTCACGAGGGCTTTAAATCATAAAGACCAACTTCCACTGGATAATTTGAAATTCGGTGCTCAGGGCCAAATCTCCCCTATAAACCCAGCTACGCTCTTTGAAAATTTTCATGTTTTGTGGCCTTTTCAACTTATCTGTTTCAATATCCTTCGGATATGACTAGAAAATAACTCTGGACCATTATTTTTTTGGCGAGTGAATCAACTTGGTGAAATGCTGGGTGATATTTGTTTCTTACTTCCAGAATGCAGTACTCGTATCGTATACGAGTACATACTGTATATTTCAATTAAATCGGACGTCTTACGATGGCCATTACGTCGAAGGATTATACGGCGCTGCGATGTACTCTCGGACGTTCCCTTAAGACTGATTACAATATATCGAGGACGAACGCAGACGTATAGAATTAAGTCGAGTCTTCGCAACAACCCAGACTAATGAGTCCCATCGTAGTACTAATAGGACAAGCGTTTAATAAATGATGAGCGTATTTGGAAAGACGCGTCGCGTCGCTGCACTGCGAATAAATAATTCATAAAAAATCTAACGCCAAATTATCCTGCGTCCGTGTGCACAGTACACTCACTAAGTATAGGATTATTTGTCGTGTACGCCCGAACTATAGCGAAAACGTCTCGTTATATAAATCACCAGACGCCATCGTCATCGTACATTTATAGCGAAAGAAGACGCGATAATTACCCGTAATCAGTCTGTACGAGACTCGAAGTGTCAAACTTTTTAAAAATATGACTCGTATTTTCGATGAGAAGAGATTGAAAAATAAACGCCTCGCCGCCGTACAAGGTGTTACAGCCTGGCCTAATTTTAGGTGTTTATTTCTTATCAAAAAAGCTTCGCGAGACGACATCGGTGTAAGTTTTTGGCGGAGTAATTTTTCTTACTCGCATTTATAATGACTCGTGCGAAGGGATTATACGAAAGGCGAAGTTGCCATCTAATTTACGAGCCAACTTTGCGAAACATACTGTGCTCTAGGTCTAGATGTTGGTACGGTGCATCGTATCGTGTTTTAAGAAGTATTTATTTACGAGTAGGTCTACTATACGTATACCAGTATACTCGTAGTGTTGTTAATTTTTACGCGTTTAGTGAAATTACCTGTATGGGGTAGTTTTCCAACGGTTATTTATTTCAGCTTGGAATGCGATAGATGCGTAATTAACGACATAATTTAGTGGCCGTTTGTGCAGGGTTTTTCATTGTTTTATAAGTACCAGGCTCTCCTCGAATTAAGAAGTGATAAAAAAATATAAGTGGTTATAAAATCACAACTTGATGGCTAAAATTGTAAATATTGTTGAGGTTTTCGTGAAAATAGTTTTCAAAATACTAAAAATGGTCGAAAATGTTGTTCAAATTATCAAAATTTTTATAAAAATTTGTCCAAGTTTTGTAGTAACAGTCAATTTGGTTTGAAAATTTATAAATGTGCATAAAAATCACTACAAACTTCGTTGAAAAGGTCAAAAAAAGCATAAAAAATTTCAAAAATAGGTATCTTACAAATTTTGAAAAAAATTAAAAAATTTGTTGAAAGAAAATTCCCTTGGAGAGAGCAGGAGAATCTGTAATTAGTTTATTGATCGAAAGAAGAAAAGTTGCACAATCGTGAACTTTGTGTTGGAGAACGAAGGCGAAAATTTTTGCAGAGAGACATTCAAAAGGAGAAAATTTGCAATTTTTCCAATATTTCAGGCGTCAAGAAGGAGTGTAGATACCTTTAACCCTCCGAAATATGCTACCAATTCGTGGGGTGGCAGGTTCAGCCAAAAAGAAATTAAATTTTATGGAGAAATTTTCAGGAAAAAAACTATAATCTTGCTGCACCTGCACATAATAAGTAAATTTATTCAGTCTGAGCGAAGCAAGAGCAAAAATTTTTGCAGAAAAGGGCATTCGAAGGCGAAACTATTCACAGCACAAGAAAAACCACATGTTAGCTCGTGTTCAGAAAAAAAAGTAACCCTGCGCTTTTTCAGTGCTAACCGTTCAAACTTCAACGAATTTTTTCTCCAGTCAAATTCAATTTTGGGGCTCTATCTAGAATACAATTTTGAAATAAGTGCACATCCAAATGATGCCAAATACGAAACAGTATACTTGACTTGTACTTCGTTTAAATTTCATTTTTGGCTATTTTCAATTAATTTTTTCAAGAATTTCAGTTGTTATTTCAAAGTGGAAGGTGGATGAATAACGAGTATAATTCTTCTAATCGAGGAAACTAGATGGTTCAAAAGCCAAATCCATGCATTATTCAAAAATTAGCCAATACTCAACAAATCGTTATTTTACCGATTTTTTCCAAAAAACTTTCCAAACCGACCCCTCTTACGGTATCCCTGTAAACACAACCGAGACGCTCGCCAAACCCAAATCTCAACTCAAACTCCGTATCCCTGCAGCAAATCCATGTATTCGCGAAAAACACACGCTACACGCCGCAAGGGAAAATCCATACCACGAGTATGACAAGTTCATCGACTGAATAAAATATCGCTATATCAAGCTTTCGCTCTCTGCCTCTCGCCACTCATCACACAGAGGCTCCTTTTCCATCCTAAAAATCAGTGTAGATGTAATAAAAACCAGATGGGCGTGACGAATTAAAACGCCAACAAAATGCTAATGACCATCCGAAGGATCCCTTTTATGAAACGAGCGCTCCGGTGACAGGGCGAACGAAGGGAAGGGGTCCCTTCGCGATGCGGTTCGTTTACACTTCGGTGCTCGAAAAGCTCGCGTACGATAAATTATCATCAAGATACGGTGTATTTGATCAGTTCCGTCAGTTCGAAATGAAACGCATGGTTCCAGGCTTTCCTAAAATAGCTATGTATATAGGCAGATTATACGACGCGTGTGGAATCACCGAGTTGTGGATTTTTCCCAATATACACGTATTTCGCAGCTCACCTAAAGAAGAGGGAACCCTTTGAAATGAGGGTGGCGGATTGTATGGTGAGAATGATTCTAGTATATCAAATTGATGGCTATTTCTACCTGCGTTCTGTCTAAAAAAAATGGATAAGACGAATTCCCTCGAGATTCCAATAATACTACCACAATTCTTCTCGCAAGACTTAAAGGTAGATGCTTGTGCGAGGGTGCTTTCACGCAGTGATTTCTGAATTCCTTGAGTGGCGAAAAAATACAAAACTGGAATTTACTGTTACAGAATACGTTCAATTTTGGTGCAAAAAATTTCCCAGAAGTTTGAAAACTTCTGCAGTGTTTGCATTCACACACCTCACTGGACTGTGCAGATGTAAATCTCCTACAATTGGGAAAGAGTATCATTAATTTCTGAATTCAGAGGTGAATCACCTCATTGAAAATTGGACTTCGAAAACACGACTCAAAGTTGCAACTTTTATTTCGAACTCTGCGAAAAATTACCAAGAGATAACTTTTACTCGAATTTAAAAATGAACCATCATCAAAATGGACACTCTGATGAGAGATTAAAGCACTAATCAGCCGAAATGTAAAAAAATTTTTGATGGGATGTGATACGTTACCAATTGCATTCGAGAATGCTGAACATGAACACGAATGTAATCTAATTTTGACATGAATATGTCTTAAAGCGACGGGGAGAAGAGGGTTGGTGGTCTGAAAATTTTGTCCATTTTTTTGTTCATTTTTCGTGTCTTTGAATTCCGTCACGAAATTCCTTTGCGATGACTTTCAGACATTTTGTCAGACTTTTTTGGATTTGAAAACATTTTCAGATATCCAGTGCTTTTTGAACTCACAAAATTTTCAGAGATGAAGACAAACAGTTGAGATTTTTTGAACTTAGAAAATTTACTTTTAGACGTTTTGTTAGGCAATAATTTAGACTATTTGAATTGGGAAAATTTTAGAAATCAGGGTAACTTTCGATATTTTGTAACGCAGACTTCTTGGATTTGGAAAAATTTAGATATTACGCTGTCTTTCAGATTTTATGTCAGACTTTGAAAATTTTCAAGAACTCAAATTGATTCCTGGACTTGGAAAATTTCAACTTTATGGACTTGAAAAATTTCAAGAAATATCAAATCAGGCATTTTGTTAGGTAGATTTTCACTTGAGGCTAATTTATAGATATTTGGTTGAACATTCTTAAATTTGGAAAAATGTTCAGATTTCTACTGACTTTTTGTACTTGGAATTGGATTTCGAAAATTTTTCAAAAAAATTCCATTACGAAATTCATTAACGAAAATCCATTACTACAATCACTTTTATATAATTTGTCTGATTTTTTTGAACTCGGAAAATTTTTCAAAATTCAAATGAATTTTGAGACTCGAAAAATTCTAAGAAAATTTCAAATACGTATCACGAATTTATGAACTTGAAAAATTCAATGAGCGAAAGCATATCTTGTTTTATAGTTTTATGAGTAGTTCTATTTAACCTTTCATAGCCATTCTAAACGCCCCCCCCCACTCCCACACACACTCCCAATTCGCACCCACCTAGGTCAAATCATAGGCCAATAGTTGGTAGGGCGTTTTAAAGTGTATCCATGATGAATCCGGTTTTGACGACAGCATAGATATGTTTCACGGCTTGGAATAAAACCAAAAAAAGGTCAGAGATTGGCGACTGTAATGAAACTGGCAAGTAATAACCAATAAGGGAAGTAAAAATTTACAGGGAAACATCGACTTTATAGCAACAACTTCGCAAATTATCAATAACTGCAATTTCATTGCCGTTCATTTCTCAGGTTCAAATTCAAAACTTAGCTTTGTGAAGATTTCGAAGTATTTCACCACTACCCTAGTTTTCTAGTCGAGAAAGACTGGAAAATTTTCTCATTATCATCCTCGATTAACAACTCCCACAAAAACTAGTATCTATACAAGAAACCACGATCCAAAAAAAGAAGAAAACACCATTTCAAACAAACTGCTCATTCGCGAACCCCATATTCTCATCAATTCGCACCTCGGTCGTCGAAACATTCCCAGGCAACATTGGTTGTTCACTAACCCAGTAACCTATTCTCTATTATCATCCCCGACAGCGTATTCCGTTAACGAGAAATAATTACCATACATTTACCACACACACCATGGTATTGGTGTAAATCGCCTCGAGTTCATCTATATTTCGCATCCGAGTACACGTCGTTACGACCGACGCCAACACCGAGGGGTATTTCAAAGTCAACACATTTATTATCGAACGTGTGTACATGTACGCGAACCTATACATAGAGAAAGATCAGCAAACGACGACAAAGGGAAACGAATGAATCGTTTTAACTAATTCAAAATCGCCTTAAAGCGCTTTTTCAGGTTGATTAAATAATTTCGATACTGGCTTTTAAAAGCACGGTCGCGTCGATGTCGTCGTTTTTGCCTACCGTATCGATAATACTCGCACATAGCGAAGCACGTTTTCCATAGTACGCCCCCGCCTCCTAGACTTCGATTCCATTCCCATAGTGTACACGTACAGCACAACACAACGCCACGCCATGCCATGCCATGCCATGCCAGAGTAATCGTCGAAATACACATTAAACGGATTTCCCCCTAAATGTTTGGTATCTTAAGGTATACGGTTCAATGGATTATAGTCAAAAACGGCGATAATTTCATTAAAGTGCGAAATCTAATTTAATACCCGACCACGATCCCGACCCCGATGCCACCCCCCAGATTCGCCGCGTCAGCGTCATCCTCATCGTGTGATCGTTGTCGTCGTCACGCCGAATCACCCTAAATACACGACAGCGTTCTTTCGATAAGGTATTTAGCCTGCAATTTGGACAAAAACACGTAGATGAACCCAACACACGCGTGAGTTGGAGGTAATATGGCTGTTAATGTGACACTTCGATCAGATCGTTGATTCGGCCCAGTTTCATTGAAGTTTGAAACGCGAATCGCGTATTTTCGTTTTGTCAGCTTTGAAAATAGGTACGTTTCAAATAAATTGTTGGATGACATCTATCATTCGAATTGATTTGAAAATTCGTATACTGAGTTTCTAACAGGTATTCATAAATTATCATTTAGCAGATGATCTCGAGTGTTTTATTAATTGATATTGGGTATTTTTCATATTTGAGAGTTTGAAATGCATATTTTAGGATTTTTAGATCATAAAACTCCTTACTCTACCGGGTGTATTAAAATATGTTGCCCAACTCGTGTTACCAACTTACGAAATACATAAAAAAAATGATCG
>FIZU01028684.1:0-16401 GCA_900064475.1 Pseudococcus longispinus
TCATGTACGTCACTTGGTGGAATTCTTTACGTCATCAGAATTTCAACCAATCAAATGAAACTGGGGTCTAAGTGTCAGCGCTCCTACAGGAATTTATGTGAGTAACTATTTACCAAATCCCCTTGCCCTTGTGATCACAACCTGGCCATCTTGGTGTTTCAGTGTCTATAGCCACACTGCTTATTTGATTTCGTCAATTTTTTTCAAAATTTGAGGACTCGTAGGGGGCTTGGGGGGTGTTATCGAAAAATTAAGACAATATTCGAACTCAGAGCTACTAAAGCTACCAAAAATATAACAAACGATATGCTACATGTCTTTTTGGGATTTTTTGAATTTGGACTAAAATTTTGGGACGCAGTACCCCAAGGGTTTCATGATCCAACAACAAAAAATAAGTATTCGAATGTAATATAAAAAATTTCTCATCACATGAATTTTTTTCAAATTTTCAGATTAAAACCCTGGAATTTTGTACTTCTTTGAAAGTTGAATTTTGTGCAATCCTAAAGCTACGGTCAAAGCTTTTTGAAGCCCCGTTTATCAATTTTCACTACCTATTACCAATCTTGACCCACACTTTACCATATTTGGGTATTATAACAGGAAATTTCAAAAATCGAAAAACAACAAAGCCACCCCCTCAAAAAATCATGGGGGTTAGGGTCAAAACAATAGTTGTTTTCTTATATGCCTTTGCGATCACCAAATCTACAAAAAAAACGAAATTCTGACCCGCTGACTTTTAGACCTTTCGTCAGACTATTTTTGACTTGAATAATTTTCAAATTTTCATTGACTTTTTGGAATTGGAAAATTTCGGTGATCATGTTGATTTTCAGACATTTTGTCAGACAAACAGTTTAGACTTTTTGGACTTGAAAAAGCTTAGAAATCAAGCTAACTGTCCGACATTTTATCAGGCAAAATTTCAGAGATCACAAAAAAATTCTGAGTCATGCAAAATGGTCTGAAAAATAAGAAAACAATTTTTTTTCGTGCCGACATCAAAATTATGCCCCCTGTGGCGATTTGAAGTTTTCAAAATCAAAAGGTCATTGTAGGGGTCAAAATATTTGAAAAAATTTCACAACGTTTCTCTTGAGTACCTGAACCCACATACCAAGTTTAATGAAAATCGATCAGAAACTCGCTGAGATAGCATTTAGTTTAAAATTATTATTTGGAGGGTCCAGCCCACCCCGGGGGGTGAAGTAAAGGATTCCGCATAAGCTCTAAAATCATATTTTACCATAACAAATCGGAAGCCCTAAAACAAATTTTGAAATTCGACCCAAAAGCCGATTGACCCCCCCTACCGCACCAGAGCCTTAGTTTTAAATATTATTAGAAGATGCTCTTTTGAGTCGTAATTTCTTCGATCAGTTTTTTTTCTTCCTTGCTGATTTTTAATATCTTTGAGTGTATCACAGGCCCACATTTGCTAAAAAAAATTCAAAAGTGATCATAGACCAACAAAAATTTTGAAGAAAGGTCAGTGGTATCCGATGATAGGAAAAATTGTCATCAGTATTTTCAAATTCCTTAAGAAAAATCCAACTTTGAAGCGTCAGAAGGTCACAGGTTGGATTTTTTTCAGAAACATTCGTAAACGATTGAAATTTTGAAGCAAAAATCAACCATCGATGGTACAATACGAAAAAAATTTCATCATTTTCGAATTGCTTGACAAATTGCAATGCACCTTGATGTCTCGTAAGCTCATATTGCAAAACAGAGCCTAATCTACGGTGCAGCTGCGCACAAATTGTTTGGCTTTGAAAACTTGATGAGCAGTTCCAAATTTTCAAAAAAAATAACGTCATCTAATGAACCTGCAATTTTGAAGCGAAAAAAATTTCGCACCATCACCAACGAACCCGCTTGTTAGCGTCATGATAAATCCGATACCGTGGGACCAATTCGTTATCTCTTTATTTAAGGGGTAGGGGACGAGAAAGTACCAGACAAGACTTAATAAACATACTGTACTTGCATATTCATCGTGCTTACGTGTTCTGTGCACCGACTAGTAGTCATAATTACCAAATCCAACTGTATTCCCCATGATTACAATACACTCGCACATACAATTCAGGCATTACAGAGAATGCAACATTATTTTGTTGGTATTTGAAAAATGACGTTTTCCATTGCTTAATATTTTCCTTTCTTCATAAATTGAGAATAATTTTCCACCCTTTGTGTGCTTAATTTTCGGTAAACTTTCGAGTAAATGGTTCACGAACCGCTGAAATATGTTCGTATTCGTATACGTTAAAAAAAAAGAAAGAAAGAAAAAAACCAACTGTATTTGGAATGAGCAAACGTGTTAACGAACAGATGTTATGTATTTCGTACCATAAACGCGAGTACACTATGTAAACCGAGCAAAAAAATTTCATTTGACGAAAAACACTGCTACACCTTGTATCCAAATTATATTAATTGAACTCCGCTATCGCGTCGGTGTATAGTTTCGTTCACGCATTTTCCAAATGAAAAGCGAGAGTACGAATATGTGACTGTACCTATGAGAATTTTTTTTTTTTGCAACGTGTCAAAAGTCAGAAACAAATTTTAATATAAAAAATGAGCTCGAATTTGAGGCTAAAATGGGGATAATGTAAGGAAATGAAGCAACATGTAGCAAAGTGTTATAAATTTCATGGAAAGCTTTTTTCATGATTATACTTAAATGCTATACACGCCATTATTACCAACTTACCGAGCGTTTTAGTTTTTCCAGCTTTTTGAGTGCGCTGTGCAGTGTTAGCGGTACGTTTGTAATTGGTTAAAGATCTTGGCAATAAATTGTGTCGCCTTTTTAGCGAGAAAAGATAACTTTGCGTTGGGTTAGTTCCATTGTATTGATACTTCTATTATAGGCCAAGAGTATTAACGATTCGCGAAAAAAAGCTTTGCCGGATTACATTTTGCTCGTGTTTTTAATTTGATTAATGTGATCGTGGCTTGGTGGCATTAAGACCAGTATTTATTTGACCAGTTAGGGGAAGTATATTAAAGAGATTATTTGAAAAAAATCTAATGATATCGATGTATTTTTACCATTTTACTCGTATTCCTGAGCATATTTGTGAAATCGTCCAAAAGTTGGTATATTGCATAAAAACATCGAAACACTGTTGAAATTGCTGAAAAAGATGCACAAAATTCTTCTAAAAGATTTTTAATTGCATCGAAATTACGACTTCTAAAGACAGAGCATGTTTTAAGAAATTTCCATCAAGTGGCATTGATAATTTCAACCATCAGACACTTGAAAGATATCTATAAATTGTATCAAAGTTATTTTAAATGTTGTGAAAATGGTTCTAATCATCTTAGAAAATATTCAAAACGTCATAAAAATTGTTTAAATATTTTCACAAAGTGCTTCAAATGTGATGAAAGTTGAAAAAGTGCTGAATTTTGCTCAAAAGTTCTGCATTTTTCATCTAAAATTCATTAAAAATGTTTTTTTTTTTCAAGAAATCATTTTGAAAAAATTCACCATTCCTAATGACATTTAGGTACATTTTTCCAATAAAATGACATATTTTTAGTGGCACTGGGCAATTTTAGTCAAGATGACATTTTTAGTGAAATCTGGCATTTTGATAAAAATTGACATTTTTAGTAAAAACTGGCAATTTTAGTAAAAATCGACATTTTTAGTGTAAATTGAGTGAAAATTTTAGTAAAAATTAACATTTTTAATAAGAATTGGCATTATCAGTGAACGTTGACATTTTTAGCAAAAATTTATCTTTAGTAAAAATTTTTAAATTTTAGTGAAAATAAGCATTTTTAGTAAAAAAAAATTGGGATAGTAGTAAAAATTGGTATTTTTAGTAAAAATTGGTATTTTTAGTAAAAATTAGTATTTTTAGTGAAAACTGGAATTTTTAGTAAAAACTGGCATTTTTGGTGAAAATTGATATTTTTAGTAAACATTTATATTTTTAGTGAAAGTCGATATTTTTAGTAAAAATTTACATTTTTAGTGTAAATTGAGTGAAAATTTTAGTAAAAATTAACATTTTTAATGAGAATTGGCATTTTTAGTGAACGTTGATATTTTTAGCAAAAAATTGATCTTTAGTAAAAATTGACATTTTAGTGAAAATTTTAGTGAAAATGAGCATTTTTAGTAAAAAAAAAAACAATTGGTATTTTAGTGGAAATTGGTATTTTTAGTGAATATTGACATTTTTAGTAAAAATCTACGTTTTCAGTAAAAATTGACTTTTCTCAGTGAAAATGTATATAGGCCTATATTTTTTTTAATTTGATATTTTCAGTAAAAATTGGCTTTTCTTAGTGAAAATGTGTATTTTTCTTGTGAAATTTGATACTTTTAGTGGCACTTGACAATTTTAGTCAAAATGACATTTAAATAAAAAATTATATTTTTAATAAACATTTACAATTGTAGTGATAGTGGAGAGTTTCAGTAATAAAAATTAGTATTTTCTATGTAAATTGGTTTTTTTTTGTGAAAATTGAAATTTTTAGTAAAAAATTTGATTATGCTTAGTGAGAATTTTCACTTTTTTTGTAAAATTGATGTTTCTAATGAAGTTTGACAAATTATTTTAGTCAAGATGATATTTTTAGGCAATTCTAGTGATAGTGGACGGTTTTAGTAGTAAAAATTGAGGTTTTTGGTGAAAATTTCCATTTTTAGTGAAAAAATTCATTATTTTGTGTCAAGTTTTGTGAAAAAATTTTAGCTTTTGAGTGGATTTTTCTGTACAAATTTTTATCCTGTCTTCGCCCTGGCTCAACACCAACCTAGTAATAGATATTTTTTACAATTCATGTAAAAAATCACATTCTTTCTCGCCACCCCTCTCCCACGATTGACTGCCCGACTACCTGCAAAAACTGAAATTATTCTTATCAGAGCGGGAGGGGGTACACTTGTGAACTCGTGAAAAATCCTGCTGAACGATGTTACGAAATTCTGAAAAAAGTCGTGTAGAAGTGCTGAATTTTGATTTAGAAAGATGTTTAATACGCCTTGAAAATTTTTTAAATCTCTCTCATCAAATTACTCGAAATGTGGAAGAAATAAGTTGAAATATCGAAAAACTTTTAAGGTTCTTTTATGCCAATTTTTGTAAAAATTCAATAATTTTTCCAACAATTTCATAACATTTCAAGTCACAATATAGAAAAATTTGCATAATTTTCATTCTATTTCAACAATTTTTTCTTGAATTTTACACATTTTTCATTTTCAAAAGTTTTTAGCACATTTAAAGCAATTTTATTGATATTTTATTAATTTTCAAATAAGTACTTCATAACAATTCTTTATGAAAATTTCAACATTTTTTATCAAAATTTGAAGAATTTTTACAATATTTTAAGAAATTATTGTCCTATTTTGAAAAACTTTATTACCATTGTGTTGATTTTTACCATTTTTCTTTTGAACAATTTTCATAAAATTTTCCAAAAATTTGGTTATGTAGCAGTTTTATTAATCTGGAGTAACTTTCAATATGAGTAGTTTTTTGAATAAAAACTTCAATATTTTTTTCTCACAGGCCCAAAGAATTTTCTCTATATTTTCAGCTTCACAATTTCCTTGTAATTGAAAAAAAAATCGGATATCTCTTTTGCTATCTAATTAATTTTTTTACAGTTATTTCAGATTATTTAAAAAATTTCATTTTTAAATGAAATTATAATTCTCTGAATGAGTTGAACTTTATTAAATCGTGAAAGAAATTGGCTTCATATTTAATCCTCCCCATTTGAATTTCACCACCAAGTTATTTTTTCAACCATCTATTACTCAATACTCCAATCCAACAAGAATTTCAAAAGGAAAATCCGACTATTATGTCGTAGCCTGCTGCAACGACGTTTCTTTTCCACGATGAATGTTGACGTGTCATGTACCGAAGAGTTTTAGCATCCCCGAATTTGGGTATAAGCTAAAAAGATTTCGCGTTTGTTTGGTCACCGCTGTAATTTTTTTCCAACTCTTTCCTTGCTTTATTTCATCCCCTAGGGTAATTTCTACCTTTTCATAGTGAAAAAAATATTGCTGTCAAATCCTCCTTTATCCTATATTCGTATTGTGAACAAATAATGCATGAGTATTACCTATAAGTAGGTACATAACTTATTTCGTGCGAAATGGACATCAAAGTAAGATCTTTATTCAAGGTTTTGTCGTGTCAATTGTCATTTTGTCCAAGTTCAAATGCGTATGAAAAATTCAATGTTACTTTTTCTTTGAAAGTGATCGTTTGGTTTGCTGTGCTGGAGAAAGGACAAATTCAACGCTCATATTTGACTGATGTTTCTATGGTTTTCTTTGATTATACTTCTTGAAAGCTGTCGATTGAAAAAAAAGGAGAAACTTGTCATAGAACAGTTTGTAAACGTGGGGATATTTCATCATTTTGAAATGAAAAAAAAAACAACAAAAATCTCGAAAACTATGCCCCCGGGAAAAAACCTAATTGCTCGTAGAAGAAAGACAATTTTAAGCTCTATGATTTTCATCCCTTGCATTTTATCCGTACTACTCTTAATTTGGCCAAAAAATTCTTGTTTATAGATGATTTACAAAGTCGTCTCGTACGTTTCCCATAAATGTGGAGTTTCTGGCGAAACTAAGGGTGCTACGAAAAAAATCTAAGGAATGAAAATTGTAGAGCTTGAAATTTTCTATCTCCTGTGATCTGTTAGTTTTCTTTCTAGGGAGCTTAGTTTTCGAGATTTTCCCAATCAAAGTTGTGTCATTTCGTAAATTTCGTAAATTTCCTATAAATATGAATTTTCTGGCCAAACTAAGGGTGCTACGAAAAAAATCCAAGAGATAAAAATTGTAGGGCTTGAAACCTTCTTTCTTCCATATTCAATTAGTTTTTTTCTAAGGGGCTTAGTTTTCGAGATTTTTGCTGTCAAAGTGTTTTTTTTTTCAATTTCCAAAACTATCGACCTTTTAAATGAACCGCCCTGTATAATATTTATGCATAGATTGATTTCGTAGGTGATCGATCAATACTTTGATCTTATCACATAACCTAGTACAGAAAAGACACTGGGTCAATATAACAATGCAACATAAACAAAACAAATTCCAAAGCAAAACAATTCCATATGTGTACGATTTAGAAGCTGATTTGTTCGAATGTGCTAGTGCATTAGTATTGTGTGCTCACACGACACGATTCCGGGGTAAAAAAATCTATCGCTTGCTCGAATAAATTTCATCTTACGGTACGGTAAGTTTTATACAGTTTCATACATTTCATACGCGGACTTCGTCGACGTCAAAATTCTTTCTCGAACGTGTCTCGTATACCAAACACCTAGCAACCCCTATGTCCTCAGCAATTCGTATACAAAACACCAGCAAGCTTAGCGCATCGACGAAATAAATTACAAATTCGGATTGCTATCAGATAAATGATCAACAATGTATTAGTAGGTTGCATTTAAGAAGGGCGTTCGTCAATTGAATACTTATCCAGCTTATGGTGTGGCGGTCGTGTAAGCTAGATGATGAATTTTATCATTTTGAAGAGTAAATTATTAACGCGAACTAAAGGATTAGAAAAAACTCTTAAGAAATGTCGGCTTATGAATCGCTACAACCAGCTTTTTCTTTTATCTTTTTTCGCTTTTGTCAGAAAGCGCAGAACAATATGTAATCATAAATCCTTAAAATTCCAAACAAACGCCGTGAATAATTTTGACGCGCGGAAATTATGTCGTGAAAGAGGCGAAACAATGGCGGAAAATGCGTATTTTGCCAACGGTCGGAGCCCGAGCGTCGTAAAAATTCTACGCACGTGATTTACAAGTTGGCGAATAAACGAATTCGCTTCTTAAAAATCTTCTTTTCATCTTGGCTGAAATACCTGTGTAAAAGTACAGCATAAAATGTCGTCGGAGCAATTAAATTCAGCTGGAATGTTTTTAGGTGGATGGAAAAAAACACTGATACGCCGGTATGAGTGAAAAATATTAAGACGTGTTGAGGTATGTATTACAGCATACATACAAGTGAAAGCCAACCGAGTATACAAAGGTTATTTTTCAATGAAATATTAAAATGCTTTTCAGAGCCACGTTCGTGCCTTTCATATCTTCCCTTTTTTTTTTTACATTCGCTGGTAATTTTAAACAGCGGAATATGACGAAAGTATATAGAAACCGCTTATAGATAATAAAGTTTTTAAATTTTCTCTTAATGGCGAGCTATGCTGTTGAAATATTTGGAATTTTTTTCCCTCGCCAAGTTGGTAGAGACTGCCGACAATAGGTACCCTTATTATGTTGGCTTTTTCGTCGTTAATGTGACCACGTATCGTTAGTGAAATTCTTCGAGGACCATTTTTTACACGAATAAATTCCTTAATGAATAACTCGTCGGGCCGTGTTGGAAAATTATTTTTACAGGTCTAATTTTCTCCTGTGTAGTCGTGAATTGGAAGCAATATCGATGAGGCGTGTTTCAAGGTGGTTTTGTTCTACGAGGTGTTTCACTTTTTTGAAATCGATTCGTTTTTATTATCTTTTTGTACCTGCGAGGGACTTTGATTCTTAAATTCGGATGGAAAAATGTCCACGAGACGAATAAGATAGGTACTTGTACTCGTACTTTACTTCTAACAACTTGAGATAGTTTTTCGATAATAATTTGTTTTTTATAATGATGTATTTGTACCTTTCGACGAAATTTTGAATCGACTCGTGTTGCAATTTCACTCTGACCTGTTGACTTTTCGTTTAATAAAACTTGAAAGTGAAGAATAATTGTGGAGAATTAATCGAATGAGAAAAAAAAGAATAAAACTTGATCGAAAGTTGTAGAAAAATAGTACACGAATGCACATATAGTAATCCTCCTGGGGGCTTCTCTCCAACTTTATTGTCGTTATAAACAAAATATTACTGCTGTGTAATTTGAAGCACGTATTTGAGATAAAAATTAGCTTAGAGCTATCGTGTTGACGTTTTTATTCAATTGTTTCAAATTTCAGTTGGTCAAGTTTACGAGTACCAAGGTACCTATGGTTTAGTCGTAAAAATGAAGTGTAAATTTTTTATAGTCGAAGCAGACAATAAAAGCATGATTATTTAAATGGACATGGACATTATAACCTGTTGAATACATATTGGTTTTATTTCGATGGAAAATCGATACTCATACTTGATTCATGAAGTGATGGAGTAATTGTTGAAAAAATGGGAGATTGAATTAGATAACACCCATTTTCATTATCCTAAGTGACAGATTACTGACATTACGAGGTAGTTTGAGCTGATATACTCAAGGTCAGAAAAAGCAAAAGGGACTTGAACGATCAAACAATGGTGAACTTTATTTTGGATTTTTATCTGAAAATGTTCAAAAATGGAAAAAGAATAACCCTTTTTGCGCCTGAAAAAAATCTGAGGGATGAATTTGAAATTATTTTTTGATATAGCAGAAACATCGATTTTCTAGAAACATATCTACCTACCTCTTGAAATTTTTGAAATTGTTTGCAGCTTTCAATTTTGTAGTTGACAGTCATATGGAAATCATATTGTACTTCTGTGAGTTTCAATTTTTCTCATTTCAATAAAAAAATTTTGATTTTAGATTTTTTGGCGTGATTAAGCATTAATTTTTTGAAAAAAAATACATTTTCTTGATTTTGACTATCAAATCCAAGGGAATCGTTAATTTTGAGTGGGAGATGCTCTATAGAAAATTTTAGACACCTCGCTCAAAGGTTGACGGAACAAGTGATGCTCAAATTGGAGTCATTTTTGAAAAAAACGCGACTTTTTGCCTTTTTTTAGGCAGTGTCACCTGCCTGGCACCTCAACTTTCTCCTGAAAAAATGCAATTTGAGTTTATACGCCTCTCTAGGGGATTGACCTCGAAATTGGATATTACTTATTGCCCATTTCAGGTACCAAAAATGGATCTAAAAAGATCTTATTGGTGCAAAAAAATTATTTTGATTAAAAAATTGAAAAATTTACATTGCAGTTTTGCCAACTTTCAATTTTAAAAAAAATCAAAATTTCCTAATTTTTCATGATGAAAATGTGTTCGTACAAAATCGAAAGTTGGCAAGACTGCAATGAAAATTTTTCAATTTTTTCAATCGAAATAATTCTTTGCACCAATAGAGACCTCGTAGGCCCAGTTTTGGAGCCAAGCAAATGGGTTTTAATTTTTTTATCACCCAAAATTTCAAATTTTTTATCGAACTTCAACTTTTCAACCCCTTGGTAGAAGGCAGTAAGAGGTATCCAATTCCGAGGCCAATGGTCTAGTGGGGTGTAAAACTCCAGTTGCACTTTTTCAGGGGTGACCGAGGTACCAGACAGATGATACCACCCAAAAGTGGCAAAAAACCGCGTTTTTCTCAAAAGCGACCCCAATTTGTGTACTCCTAGCTCCATTCCCTTTTGAGCTAAGGTTCTACAATTTTCTATGCTGCATTTCCAACTTGAAATGAACCTGTCCTTTGGATTTGGTCAAAATTTGAGGTATTAAATACTGCAAAATCTTCCCCAATTTTCAAAAAAAAAAAAGAAAGAAAAATTTGATGTGCGGAATATTTTTAAGTTTCTGATTTTTTTGCTGTATCTGCTTCTAACATTCATCCCCATTTTATCAAAAATGACTTTCAAATTTCAATTATTCCCTCCAACATGAAATCAAACTCTCACTTTTATCACTCAGGAAGGTGGAAATGAAAATTTTAGCAGTTATTTTCAATCAGAGAGAATACCAGAAGGGCCTAGAATAAAAAAATCAAAATTTAAAAATTTTGTGCAATTTTTGTTTTTTTTTAATTTTTTTGAAAAAGAGGGCTCGTTTGGCACTACTTTTTTTTACTTTTCGAAAAATTAAAACATAGAGAATTATTTTTTCATACAAGAAAAAACTTTGGGGTGGGAGCAAAAAAAATTGAAAATTGAAAATAAGGGCTACCACAATAAGTTAATGATAGAAGGCCATTTTTTTTGAAAACTTTTGATGAGTGCGTGGCCAGAAAATTCATAAGAAAAATAAATTTTTGATTTTATGGACCCATAATATAATGGGGAGGTGAAAAAATTGTGATATTGAAGAGCTCTGGTATGATAAAAGGGTCAATCGGCCTCTGGTCGAATTAAAAAGTTTTTTTCAGAGCTTCTGATTTGTTATGGTAAAAGATGATTTTAGAGCTTATGCAGAATCCTTGGGCTCACCCCCCCCCCCGGGGTGGACCCGCAAAATAGTGATTTTAAGATGAAAAATTCTATCTCCGCGAGTTTTCAACTGATTTTCACCAAACTTGGTATGTAGGTACAGATACTCAAGGGTAATGTTTTAAAAAATTTTCGATTTTTTTCAACCTCTACAATTACCTTGAAATCGACTTTGAAAACTTAAAATTGCCGTAGGCGATACAGTTTTAGTGCGAGCACTCTGGAAATTTTTTTTATCAGTTTTCAGACTATTTTACACTACTCAGAATTTTTTTGGATTTTTGCCAGGGATGAGTCATATCTAAATCTTCAAAAAACCGATTTTTTAAAACTTTTTCCTCCCTTGACTAGGTCATTTCTGGTCGAAATTTTTTTTTCTTATAATATATCATCAATGATACCAAAATACACTATCAACCTGCATTTAGACCAAATTCGTTCATTTTTTCCATTTTTCTCAATTTTCTTTTAAAATATCCGAATTACACCATTTTGGGAACTTGGGGCCTAAAAATCATGCCTGAACTTGTTTTGAGTCGATATCCATTAAATATTGCAATTTCAGCAAAATTGAGAAACTTAAATTTTTTTTGCTCTTTTTTTCACTACTTGATTATTTTTGATTTCGAAAAATTTTACATGAAAGAATGTTGAAAAAAATTAAATTTTCTCGATTTTTCTGAAATTTCAATATTTGATGGATATCGACTTGAAGCAAGTCTAGGCATGATTTTTAGACCCCTAGCTCATCCTGGGGGAGGGAAATTTTGGGAAAGCTTCTAGATAATTTTCATTTTTAAATCGTTCAACGTAAAAAAATTAGAAAAATTCTCAAAAAGTATGATTCTGTCATTAATTTTAAAATTTCGTAAAAAATCTCAAAAAAGGAAGAATAACAATTTACTCGTATCGAGTGAAAAAAAAATGAATTCCACATACAGTAATATAGGCATAATTTTAGTGTAGTAACAGAACAATTAATTTGAAATTTGAATATCTTAGCATGTTTCACGCGTTTATCGCGCTCGAACATTTTCAGTTTTACGAGAACGATGTGAATATGAAGTAAGACGGTATCTGGATAAAATTCGAAGAGTCTAGGTTTCTTTAAAGAACCAGGTGAGCAGATATGATAACGAATACGTGAAATGAAGCGTTAAGCATTACTTCGTAATGTAATTTGTTGTTTATTGCATGAAATATTCAGCTTCTTAGAGTGTCGTTTTAATTAATAATTTGCTGCACGCCTTTCAGCATTTCAAGTATTCCGTTGCAAGTTGCGGAATTTAACGTTGTTACCGGTATTCGCGTCAACGTTGTATAAAATACGTTATTGTAGCATTTTTTTTCACCACCCCGAAGGGCGCTTTATGCGGCGTGTTAGGAAATTTATATCTTAGGTATTTTTATATTTCTGCGGTGGCTGGGTCGACCTAAGCTTAAATATTGTCGAAAATGAGACGAAAACTTTTAATGAAAAAATTAATGATGCCGTGTCATCGTATCTTTCTCCGCCAAAACGAATTCTTCCAGAAAGTAATTTCCACGATGAGAATTCCGGTGGGTTGAATTCATATAGTACCTATTTCTACAGACAGAATATTTATGATTTCGTGATATCAAATACATGCTCGTTGTACACATACGCAGGTCTTTGTGTAGCGGTGTCTTTTTGATACGTATTCCGTATGATGTTCATTTGGTAAAAAACTTTGTACGCGTAAAAGATAAGAGTAAATAGAGTTTCACCCACACTAATGCAACTTACCGCATACTTGTTTGTCGCTATGTTAGAAACCGCAGCTCTGTTTACCACCGAATGAATTTTCTCTCGTGATTCCCACACCCTCTGTTTTCACCGAATGTTAACTTGTGTGTATCTTTTAGTGTTTTACTGCTTTAGACCGCGGCCAATTTACAGTTTCGCTTCTTAATGCTTCGGGCAAGAGGTGTTTTCACTCAATCAGTCGGTGCGACGAGGCGTAGGCGTCGAGTTGTTGAAATTTTTTTTCAAAATATCGTCAAAATTCATAGCTATGGCATTTATCAAAACCATCGCGATGTATTTTTTATCCATATTTTTTCCTCGTCTAATGTTAATAATTAAAAAGGCTCGTGTTGAACGAGGAGAAGTGTTATGAGGATTATGGTCCCATTAATTATTACTATGTTACCGTTTTAAAAAATTCGTCCGATAATTATTTAATTAAACCGATCGTGTTACGTTTAGTTCTACGTTTTTCCCTCTTTTTTTTTCGATACTAAGATTTCCTGTGCTGGAAATAGGGTGATGAATTTTAAGGGAGCCTTCTTTTCAACTGTGTTTTCCAATTACAACATTTTTCTAAAAAAAACGGTGTATCAAGATGGATATACCTACCTGTTTGTCGGTGATAAAAAAATTACTCGACTATTTATTGAAATGTTAGAGTGTGAGATAGCTTTCAACATTTTATGAAATTTCATTAATTTAAAATATCACGTTTTGAGACAAGTATTCGTCAAATTAACTGATTTTCCAAAAAATGTAAATTTAATGCACGTAAAATTGAAAATTTTCAACAGCTAAATAGAGATCGCTGATCACGAATCTGGTATGCATTTTTACGTATTCCTCTCATTTTCGAATGAACCACACTTTTGGATTGGAAAATGACTGTATATTTTGTCAATGAAGCGGTACCCAGCCAAATAAAGGACAAATTCGTCATCAACGACCTCAAATTTGCAAGGAAAAGCGCTCAAATCTGTGTTATTGTCCGTGTTTTCAAAAAATGTAAATTTACGAGTATTCGATCCACAATTTGAATCGAATATACGTAAAATTTCATGTTTTTAAAAAAGACTCTATATTGACGTGTAACAGGGGTATGATATTCCTGCTAAATCGAGGTCGCAGATGACGAATCTGGTATTTTATTTTTTCGTATACGTCTCATTCGCGAAGAAACCGCAATTTTGATGTGGAAAATGACTATGTTTTGTCAAGGAAGCGCTACCCAGCAAAATGAACGAATGCAGATTCGTCATCAGCGACCTCGAATTTTTCAGAAAAAGCGTTCAAATCTTTGTTCTTGGCTGATTTTCCAAAAAATGTACCGAATCTGCGAAAAATGGCACGAAATTGCGTCAGGCTGAATTTTAGACATTTTCGGACTTGAAAAATTTCAGTGGTCACGCTGACTTTTAACTTGACTTTTTAGACTTGGATAATTTTAGAGATCACGCAACTTTCAAACATTTTGTCAGGCAGACTTCTTGGACTTGGAAAATTTTAGAAATCACGTCAACTTTCAGACATTTTGTCAGACTATTTTAGACTTTCTGAACTTGAAAAATTCTTCAGATTTCAAACAATTTTTTGTACTTACTTGAAAAATTTCAGAAATACTGAATTTCGATTTTGAAAGATTTTATAAATTATTGGTCAGTTGACTTTTGATTTTTGAACTTGAAAAATTTTTAATTGTTTCAAAATTCGACTTTTAGACATTCCACAAAACATGATAACATTGTGTTCAACTCTTTGCATTCGTAATTAAATAAAGTCAGACTGCAATGGGCACTTCCGTTTGACTTGACAAAAATGAGATTTTAAGGATTGAAAAGTAACACGGTCCTAGGTAAATTTTTAAAAGTTTGTCGATCTTTGCCATTAACCCTTTAGTGCCCCTGAGAAGCCTGCTGGATGAAATTTCAATATTTTCCGTTCGTTGAAATGTACTTCATAGATGTCTCTTTCAGAAATCTCGAAAAAAATTGATCTCGATGAAAAATTCATTTCAGAAATACGAAAATTTGAAAATTTACAAATTTAAATTTTCCGAACGGTAAAATGTTACTGTGGAGGGGGGGGGATTCCCGCTTACGAAGGAAATTGTTCTGAAAGTATTATCCATTTCGGAATTTGAGTTTCATGGTCACATTAGGTTCCGAAATTAATTACCAAAAACCTGAAAAAATTGTAATGTTCATTGTTCATGATATTTTCACTTTGTTGAAAAGTTGTACTTTAAAATTAGAAGAAATTACAAAAAAGTTTCGATTTTTTTGGCCTCATGGAGCCAGAGTTATGTCCCAAAAACCAAAATTTTGAAAATTTTGTACCCCTGCTCCGAAAAATTAAAATTTTTTTTCGAAACAGTCATGTACTTCTTTTTAAGGCATATTTTTAGGTTTTACATTTTGACACCATGTTATCTGTAAATTGAAATCACCCCTCCACAGCAACATTTTCCACTTCGGAAAATTTAAATTTGTGAATTTCAAAATTTTCGTATTTCCGAAATGAATTTTTCTTCGAGGTCAATTTTTTTCGAGATTTCAAATAGGGACACTTAGTACGTTTGAACAAACAGAAAATATTGGAAATTCATCCAGCAGTTTTCTCAGAACCGCCGAAGGGTTAATATCCTTTGTACAGTTGAAAATATTCAAGTGGCCAAAACCGCTTGAAGGAGTAAACCGAAGTTGCTGAAAGTTTTATTTCAAAATCAAATACACCACTAAAATCCCTAACTATGCGCAAAACAACCAAAATTTTCATTACCCTTGTTGAAATTGAAAATGTATGAAAAAATGACAATAAAAAGGGGCGTGGAACATGATTGGAGGGTGTAGGGTCCACTAAAGCGGTTCTTATTTTGGATATTTTTGAAATTTTTTCGGAACCCCTCGTCAGTTGGTTACATATATGGAGAGAATAATTCCCTATTTTTTATTTTTTTCCTAACTGAATTTTAAGTGGTGCCGCGAGCCCCCCCCCCCCTTAAAAAATGTAAAAAATACAATTTTTTAATTTTTAAAAAATTTTGCAAAATGGTCACAACGTTGGTACTTTTACTCAGCAACACCATTTTCGGCGATTTTTCACATTTTCCCCTGTTTTTAGGAAGCATTGAAAAATTACAATTTTTGATATGTACATTTTCCGGGCAAACGAAATGTTTTTCTCGAAAATTGATCAGAACCAAAATTGTAGAGCGAAACATTTTCATTTGGTTCGTGTAATCAGAATTTTGATCCGACGAATATTTCTTGAGTTATTGTCGAAAAACTGTTTTTGCTGATAGGTGAATTTTCAAATTTTCCTAATTTTCTGGGCCAACGAAGCGTTCTTCGTCAAAATTGATAGGAACCAAAATTGTAGAGCAGAATATTTCCTCTCTT
>FIZU01028688.1:0-18843 GCA_900064475.1 Pseudococcus longispinus
TAAGAATATTTTACTAATTCGTTTAAATGAAATATTTCATCATTTGCCAAAAATTATTGTTGAAAGTCTGAAAAATTTTGAAAACTGGTTTCCTGTGCAAATTTCAAATTCAAATCGATAAACTTCTTATAATCTCTTCATTTTGTTTTTTACTTGATAAAAAAAAATGAAAAATTTTAATTTTGGATCATTCGAGGCCCGGAAGTATCGGAATTACAAACCCAAAATTTCAACTTCTTTTTTTCAAAAATTGCAATTGTAAAAAATTTGAAGCAGAAGAAATTGAAATTTTTTCACCAAGTCTCTCTCTTTTTCAAGGGCGAATTGTTCATTGCAATTTTTTCTCCAGTTTGTTGCTATCTCACATAGGAAAAGGAAAGAAGGTAATTTAATTTTGAGTCAGTTTCCTGAGTTAAATTTCAATGTCCCGAAGAGGTTGTGGGTTCTCAAAATGGTGTCATTCGAATATTTTAAAAGAAAATTGGAAAAAAGAGAAAAAATAAAACGAATTTGGTCTAAATTTAGGTTGATGGCTTATTTTGGTGCCATTAATGATATATTGCCAGAAAAAAAAAATTTCGACCACAAATGACCCATTTAAGGGAGGAAAATGGACGAAAAAATCGGTTTTGTGCATTTTTGAAGATGACACATTTAAGTTATGCAAAAATATGAGGTTGTACATCTAGACTAAGTATGCACCTCTGAAAGGGGTTACCAAAATGGCCCTTAGGAAGCTTAAAATGTTCATTTGACCTTGAAAAAATGCTAGAAGTTTTTTTCAGAAAATTCCAAAAAAATCGCCATCGATACTGTCTACTATCCCCGCAAGTTTGAAAAAATTCGTTTGAAAAGTGCAAAAAATAAAAAAAATACGTTGCCTCCAAAAAAGACATAGTTCGTATATATCCTTTTTGAAGTGACACATTCAATTTTATTTTACTTCGAATTATTATGGAGTTCGAGCCTTCGCTTCGAAGTGAATTTTGAAGAATGTAGGGGAATATTGGATCAATGTCGTGAACAATTCAAATAGATTTAAAGCAGGAGGGGGAAAGGGATGAAGTAGGCTGTTCTTCTAAACGTGAAGTTATCGATGAAAATTTAATTTCGAGTTTTCGAATTGAAGTTCGTTTTCGTGAATTTTTAATTCCTCCCCGCCCCCCTGCGCCATCTTAATGTTTCATTGTTGAAAACGAAATAATTTATATGCGAAATTCGTGCGACCAAGGAGAGGGTGACAGATTGAGTCATCCCTTTTCAGATTACTTGGAAGTAGGTAGGCCTACCTACAAATTTCAAGTTTTTTTTCATCAAAGTCGTCTTGGGAAATCTTGAACTTTTGAGTTTGATATGTAGAAATGTGTAAAATTAGTCATCAAATTTGATTTTTTTACCACTTCCTCCCCTCATCGTTACTTCGAAAGGCTCATATGCCTAAAAAGGAATGAAAATATGTAAAAAAGTGATCGAAAATAAAGAGTAATCTATTTTTTTCAAGCAGGCATGTTATTTGGCTATTTTTAAAGTGCTTCAGTAACTATTTCACATACCGGCCACAATGATCATTGATCGAGATTTTGAGATCAAAAAATCAGGAAATCAGTGAAAATGACTTTCTTCTAGAAAATGAACTTTTTACAGTCATCGAAAATTTTTTATTAGATCGATTTTGGCCAATAAATTTTCGAATTTAGAGCTCAAAAAATTTTTAAAAAACAGTTGAACTTTGTCAAAAAAATCCTTTGTACACTTGCCTAGTCTCTCTTACACGTTTTTTTTTTATTTAATGGGTTTGAACTACGAGGTTCATACGTTAGTGAATCAATTTTGAAAATTTCCTCTCGACGCGCAGATCGTCGAGATTCAAAAATTTTCAAATTTAGAGCTCTAGAGATGAAAAAAAACTAACAATTCGTCCAAAAACCTTTCTACGACTATCCAACCTCTCCTAATGAACTGATTTCCCCCCCCCCCCCAATGTTTGTTTTGACATGTGGATAAATGTCATCAAGTATCGAAAAATTTTCAAATTTAGGATTCAAAAAAAATCAAAATTTTGCCATTTTCCCCACCAAATTGGTAAAAGATCGTCAGATGTTGCAAAAAAAGATTTGAATATTCAATATCAAAGAAAATCCGAGCTTTGAGTTACCGGAAAAAAATTCCAACAATATGCTTTCGTCGTTGGTTAATTTTTTGGTCTGCATTTTTCAATTTTCAGGAGTTACTTAAGGAATTGAAAAGGTCGATAACATGCATGAAAAAATAAATTATTGAGAAATTTCGTAATTTATGCAAATTTCAAAAAAAAACGAAAATTTTCAGACCAATATTTTTTCTCGATCAACCCTATTTTCTACCCTGAAGCAGGGCATTTCATACCCTCCTCCATTTCCTTTGAAATGTTACGTTGAAGTGGGATATTTTGCAGAAGCGATGCATTTTTTCAGAAAATTGTGCATTTTGAATTAGAATAATCAAAATTAAAATCATCTGAATCGAAAATTGTCGATTGATAGACCCCTCCCCCTACCCAAAGTCTCGAAAAGAAAATTTCAGTTTGTGAACAAATTATGATTACGGGATGTCTAGAAGGTAATGAGAGTTGAGGTTGTCACATGTCAGGTATTTTGGGAATTTGTTCTGTATTCGGTAAAGAGTCTTACCAAACTATGTAGAAATGTTCGGTATTTTTCAAAAAATGGACGAGAAAAAGAAAAAAAAACGAAGAAAAAGATAACTAAACATGAATTTTTTCGGCTCTTCACTTTAAAAAACAGGAAAAAGCGAAGAAATAGGTCATCAAACATCATTTTTCTGTAAAAATAAAAGTTAAAATTTTAAAAAATGTGGCGGGTATCGTGAAAACCAGGCTTCGGGTGAAAAACTTTTTTTTTCAGGAGAGCAAAGAAACGAAAAAAATAGTTTTTTGGGCAAAATTTTTTTTTTTGCGGAGTAATGTAGCTTATTCCATCTACTTTCATGGTATGCCTTTGAAATTTAGGTATCGAACGTTTTCCCCCCACTTTTTCGTCATAATGTGAATATCTGAAAACCAGGCTTCGGGTGAAAACATTTTTTTAACCTCGGATGTCCAAAATTTTTGTAACTTCAAAACGCCGTATCTCGGTCAATTTTAAAGCTAGGAGACTTCCCAAAAGCTCATTCGATTCAGCGTGAAATTCTCTATCCGAATTGACCAAAAAATCGATTTCGACCTCCTTCACCCGAAGCCTGGTTTTCACGATACCCGCCGCATTTATTTATTCGTCTATTTATTTACGCGTTTGTCGGTTCGTTTATTCATTTAGCAGTATATCGTTTTGTTTTACAATTGCAGAAACATTTACAAACTCACGATGGAACTAAATCGTTCGAGTGTTTGTATTGCGGAAAAGAAAATAAAACCCAAGCTCAACTGACTCATCATATAGCGCAACACTCGTTACACAAGTAAACTTTTCAAAATTGCTACTTTAATGTTACACCCTCCGTCCGTTTCGCGTTGAAAATTCAACTACTCCGAAGGGTTTTAGTTTTGGTAACTTAACCAGCCTCCCCTCGTTTCTTATTTGTGTATTTTGCCGTATCCGAAGTACTTACGAGTACGTACCTAGTACCTACCTACACCTAGCTACCACCTATACGATACCTAAAATACTCGAGTAATAGCAGTAGCCTCGTAGGTAGAGAGAGGCAACTTTTCAATATCTCGGTAGGGTAGGAGAAGTAGTATCCAATTTCAAGTACAACGGTCTAGGCAGGTGTAGAAACTCAAATTTCTACTTCTTAGGGATGTGCCCGATGTACCACGCAGCAGCGGGTGACACTACCCAAAAAAGATAATAAACTACGTTTTTTTTGGTATTTTTTTTTTTTTCAAAAATGACTATTTTGAGGGCTCCTAGCTCCGCCACCCTTTAAACTAGGAAGCTAAAAAAGTTGTTGGGAGGTTTTCAACTCGAGTCAAGATGAATCACGTTCTTGAATTTGGTCTAAATCTGAGGTACCTATGTTTTTTTTTGTTTTTTTTTTTTTCGTTCTCCACGCCAATGTATAGGTAAGTGCTAAGTAGGTAACTACGTATACCTAATTAAGTGGAACGGATCTCGGTAACAAGTAGGTATTATATTATACGCATCCTTCCCGATGTTTTTCAAATTTTCAATTCCGTTTTTTTCGCAGAAATGACCAGTCAGGGGATATATATTATACGTACTTTTATTTCGTCGCTTTTTAGGCGATATTTGAAATAAATGTATTACATTTTACCCGACTTGTTATATTCGCCAAAAAAATGAAATTGAAAAACCAGGGGATGCCATATATTCTTGTCCACCCGGTATTTACTCGTACCTACCTACCTACCGACCTACCTAATTATTATGTAATCGGACTTACTGTTTTTCTTCCTTTTTTTTTGCGGTTCGTTTCGTAGAGAGTTTCCTTGCGTGCATTGCGGCGAATTGTTCGATTCGTTGGAAGTAGTGAAAAAACATATTACGGATATTCATCTCATGTCGTCTGTCGATAAAAAGTCCGAACAAAGAAGAAAAAAGAACTCGGCGAACGAATTACTGCTGAGTGAAAAACAAAAAATACAGATCGCCTGTCAGAAGCCGCATAAATATAGCTCTATTTCCGAAAAGGTACTTTCTTCATTGCTGAAGAATAACTCGGCCGAGAATGCCAAAAATTGCGTTCGTTCGCTGGATAAAGATGAAAAACTATTCGAGGTAAGTAAATAGGTAGCTACGACTAGTAGCAGTTCATTTAGGTTTGGGTACTGACTCGTACCTACTTACCTACCTATTTACACGTAGGCGCATATACCTACTCTTGTTCGTAGTTTTAACGTGGTACCTAGGTAAGTATCCGAGATGTTGGAGTAGCGTACAGTTTTATTAGGTAGGTACTCTTTGTATTGAATTTTTCTGGTTATCGAACCAACGCAACGCGTACGTAGACGTACCTAGTCCTACGCTACAGTACGAGTGTGGTGTGACAACTGACATTGACAATCGTGTCGTGTCAATGTGGATACCTTACTCGTAGACCTACTTGTACTCGTACTTACGCGCAGTTTTTCGTTGTTCTAGGTACAGAAAAAGAAGAAAAACGAAATGAGAAAGATGCAAAAAGAAAACATATGCAGCTACTGCAGCCGAGCCTTCAAAAAGATGTGCGATCTGGTGCGACATATTCGCATCCATACCGGAGAAAAACCTTTCAAATGTGATTATTGTAGCAAATGTTTTACCGTCAAATCGATTTTGAATTGCCACCTGAAAACGCATTTTTCCGTCAATAATATTTTCTGCCACGTATGCAATCGGTTTTTCGCGACAGTCGGATCCTTGAAAACGCATATGCGACTCCATACAGGTGCGTACCGATACCGAAATACACGCACACTACACAGCTACTTATTGTATACTACACGTACGAGTAGTATACAATAAGTACCTACCTACCTACCTACCTACCTACCTACCTACCTACTTATCCACCTACATTCTTCCAACTCGTACATAGTTCGCATTCGCAAGCGTGTTTCGAACGATTCTGTTCTAATCGTACTCGTAGTTCTAAATTACGCCAACATGGTCGAGTTTCGATGAAATCCATTTAAATGGTACCTATCTACTTACTCGTAATTCGTTAGACGAGTAAACGACTATCCAATTTCGTCGATATTGTTGACGCGTTGAAAGCGGTAGTTTTTGCGAATTGCGAAAGAAATATTTCGCTGCGCCGATACGAATTAAATATACCGAGGCCCGTCAGCTATCGGCTAAATAGAAGTTAAATTCGCTCGAGTTTAAAGAGGAACGTTGGTCTAAGGTACGCCTATACCTAACGTATAGGTATTTTTTTAGAATTTTTTGTTTTTTTCCGATTACACCCGCGTATGTCGGTACTTATTCGTGCGCCAACTGCCAATGAACGTAGCTGTATGTAGGTAGAGGTACCCACACCCTACCACTGCCAGTACCGGTACTCGGGCTTTGGTAGACTAATTTTATGTCGCCGTGTTTTATAGGCGAACGACCTTACAAATGTCTCTATTGCAAAGAAACATTTCGCACTTCCGGTCACAGAGACAGTCATCAAAAAAGACATTTAGGAAGTAAGGATAAAGCCGCCAAATGGAAAAGTTCGGCGGATTCGGCCCTGATTGAGATCGAAGATAACGAGTTGGACGCGAATTTAGAACCAGCTGGTGGCGAGCAAGACGCCGATTACATCATACCGCATATTACCGACGCGGAAGATTTTAAATTTCAGGTACGTAGCAGAGGCGACTAGCCGTTTACGCTTCACTTTCGGTACCTCCTGCCTAGTGTCTAGCTGCCGAATGGCTACTCGCTACTTTTCTCATCCCTCGTTCTGAACGCGGCCGAAAAAATCGTTGCTCGTTGCGCCGAACAAGTCGATAAACATAACAATATGGACACTCGTCAGTCGACGGGTGGTTTTCGTTTCGTCGATTCCGTCGACTGTTTCATCGGGTCGTTCGTACTCGACTGGTTTTCAGCAAAAGCAAACATTTGCAGTCGGTCAACTTCCATTCGTCGATAAAAAAAACCGAAAAAAAACCAGCAGCTTTTCGCCGATTCAGAATCAGTACGGTACGTACTACGTATGTACCTAGCTACCTACGTAGGTATAGATACATACTCGTACGGTTAAAAGCGGCGCTTCGACACGAAATTTTTTAAGCAGGTTCGTGCCGGTTTCGTGCCTTTGATTGAATAGTTTTGGTTTAGTGTACACTGTACAGTTTCGTGTCAAGCCCCAATTCAATCGGTTTCGTGCCAATTTTCATTCGTCACCTCTGCCGTGTCGAATCACTGGTTAAAAGTTGCCAGCTCGTACCATTTATAAGTACCTACCTACCTACCTACCTACCTACCTACCTATCTATCTATCTATCTATTATATAAGCGAGGTTACACATTCGTATGTACGTACCTTATCTACTTATGTAAGAATTACTATTACTCGTAGGCACATACCTATTTATTTGATACGTTAACTTATCGCACATTTTGACGACTACGAGTACGACTGTCTAGTGTCTGTTGTGTTGCAGGACATGGATTTGTCAGATCTGAGCGGCGTACCAACTCATACGCATGCGCATACGCATACGCATACAAACAAACGCTCGCACTGCTGCATAATTTGTCGTAAAACGTTCAAGAAAAAGTGCGATTTGGATCGACATATCGGCATTCACTCCGACGGAATAGCGTACCGTTGCGAAATTTGCGATTCGACGTTCAATCAAGAGAATACGTTGAAAACGCATTTACGCAAGCATACGCAAAGCGCGAACGAAGCGTGGCCTTGCGACGTGTGCGGTAGCGCGTTCGTGTCGGCCAAAACTTTGAAAACGCACAAAGTTCGACGTCACCCGGAAACGTTGAACGCGCCGGTTAAAGATGTCACCGTCGACGGCCGCCTTCAAATCATCGAAATGGATAAGCACGTCGATAAGTGGCGCGTAAGCGGTGAAATATTCCCCGATAAAATGGTCGACATGAAGAAATACGACGGCACCTCCGATTTCTACAGCATAGACAAACATTTCGATTTGAGTACCATGATGCGGGACTTGTTTCCCGACGACGAGAAACAATAAACCAGCGATGAAATTTTGCGGCGGAAAAAAGAAAACAAAAAGGACACCGAGTACACCCGAATTACCTAATACCTAGGTACATACGCGTACACGTACGCCAGGCGATTTATCATCGGTTCGACTTATCGCTTTCGGTCGTTATTTTGGTTTTACGTCGACGACGGCTACGACGTAGATACGTAATATCTGTAGCATGTATTAGAGGTACCTACCTACCTACCTACCTACCTATGTAGTATAGTAGGCTTATCGTGGGTATCTACGTACAAAGGTATCTGTTGTACCTGTCCTGTGCTCGATAGGAATTGTATCGTACGATTTGTTTGAAAGTTGAATTTTTTGTACAACCATCACGAGCGATGTCATCTTATCGAATAAAAGTTTTGCTCGCGTGTCGCACGATTCGCGCGCGTTTGTAAATTGAAAAAAAAAACTCGTTTTAATTTGTTAGTTCGTAGGCCGACTCGGAGAACGTTGGACTTGGAGATGACCGACGGGCCATTTTAATAACGGAAGCCGACTGCCGAACTGACCGGGTGATCGGCCTGTGTCATTTGTGCCAATACAGCCGGTAAAGTCGGTGCCCAGCTACCCACTGCCTAGTAGGCCAGTTCAGGTATACTCGAGAGTTTGAACGTGCGTTGCACTCGCGCGAGTACTAATATCTAAGTAGATAGGTACGTATGGGGCGAAGCGTAGGCCATGTTGAATTGGCGGTGCTGCCGTTTTCAAAAAACTCGCCGCTTCAAATCGAAACGATTCCCTGTCTGGTGCCTACTGCGTAGGTACCTATCTAGGTACCACGACGAAGGTGACGTACACGCGAATATGTATAGGCGTAGGCTTTGCCTAGGTGTGTAGGTATTCGTACGTAGGTACCCGTTTGTTTTGTACTCTTTCGACGATAATCCTAAGCTTTACACGATCGATACGACATAGGTACCTATCCCACGAGATCTACGCAATTGGATAACATCGGTAGCTATCTAGGTACTCGATGCAAATTGCTAGGTTATCTATACGAACATCCGCGGGTAAGTCGACCGACTGGTCGATAACCATTCGTAATTACGTAGCGTTCTACTCGTACCTACTGTACCGCTTACGCGCGTAATGCTTCGGCTTTTTGAGCCAAAAATTGCGAGAGCCCGAAATGTAAATCGATTTTGGGGCTCATTTTGGATCCGGGAATCGGAAGCGGCGATTTTTTGAAATTTTCGACGGTTCGAAAGAGGTCGAGATAAAGGTGGTTTTCGACCGAGTGATTCGACTGTGTCAGAAATCCTGATACAGGTTGACACTGTGCAGTCGAGACTCGAGTTGAGTAGTTGACATTGCGTCAGTCACCCTACCACGAGTAGACACTGTGTCGGAACCGTGTCACACACCCTGGCGTCATTATTGCAAACACGGTGAAAAAGTTGTAAATCAGGCATTTTCCGCGACTTTACGACAGCTTTTGCACCCGTTTTCGATGATTTTTACGAAACTTTCTGGAATTTTTAATCAGTTTCGAGCATTTTTCGTGACATTTGCGCAACTTTTGCAACATTTTCGATGATTTTTTTCGAAATTTTTCGCAACATTTCTGAAACTAAGTACCTACGTGCGTAGAAATTGTCAAAAACTTGGTGAAAAACATTGAAAATGTCGTGAAAAATGCTCGAAACTATGCGAAAATTTCGTCGAGAATTGCATAAAAATCATAGGGGAAAGTTGTAAAGTCGAGAAAACAATAATCCGATAATTTTTTACGAAATTCGAAAATACAATTTTGCGAATGCCGGCCTTCTATCAATAATTGAATCTCGCAGTCGGGCCCGGTCAAGTAGCTAAAGTGTCAGTATAAAGCAGCCCCGCAAATTTTGGTAAAAATTTATCAGAATTCTACGTAGATAGGCGATAGCTTACGGCAGGCAGGCAGGCAGGCAGGCAGGTACCTACCTATCTACTTACACGCGCGGAGGTGTGTATTGTAGGTATACGTGTACGTATTATAAATACGATTACTCGGCTATGATCGAGTCGACAGTTGAATAGGCGAGCACAGGAGCATCCGAGGCCATACGCCATCAATACGTAGAAATAGAGACAGATCGGATGTACGTAATTGCTTATCGCTTTGTCGCTTTTGCTTTTAAAAACGTGACGAGTGAGGCTGGTTGGTAAGTATGTATAGGTATACTTAAGGCAACATACGAGTAGACCAGACTGGCGTCTGGCGTCTGGCAGACCATGGTCCGAGCAAAAAACTTGGGGTCGATTTTCACTACTCGAGCCAAACATTAAGCGTTAGAAGTTTTCTTTTACGAAGTGGCCCTCCGCCCTCGAGCTTTTAGCGTCGCAGCGAGATGACTGGACGCGAGTACTCGAGCATCTGGTTCTGGCAGATAGCATTAAGGCGAGCCTGAGCCGTGAGGTCACCGAATGCGAGATGGAGGTATTGGTGGCTGGTGTCGTGGCATGGCGTGACAGTCGTCAGTCACAGTCGCAGCAGAGCAGCTATCAGGATCAGCTGTGTCGTACACGCGAGGGTAATGGCCTAGTGGCCAAATCGAATTGCTGTTTATAGTTTACGTTTACAGCTTTTACCGGACGCTCTACGTTGCCTACGTACGTAGATTCTAGGCTAGGGCCATGTAAGTATGTAATTGCGACGTGTTAGGTATCCGCGTAGCTACGTAGGTACCTACATTTCATATGTGTACGAGTATGCGCGCAAACACATAGCCAAAGTACAGTAGGTACAATCGTGCGAGTACGCGTGGTATTGCCATTGGTAACTGGTGGGTAGGTGTACGAATTACGAACGAAATTAAGTAAGAAAATAACGAATACCGAATAGGTTAGGTACTCGTACAGCCCGTACGCGTACGGCAACGGCTGTACAGTAATTGCAGTACCTACAACAGTCAACATGCAGCCAAAGTGACAGACGGGACAGCATCAAGACGCAGGCGCCGCGCCCCGCCATATCGCAGTCGCAGGACATTGCGATTGCGGGCGAGATGCGGCGCGTTGGAGTGAACAGCGAAGAAATCAAACGGATTCGGAATAAGAATAGCTATCGTAAGCGGTAAGCGCTAACGACGTAATACGACTACGACTAAAAAATAATTTAACAAACGAAGAAGAGCGCGGCGGATGGTCGACTGGCCAATACGTTCATCTTTAAACCCTAAAGTCTAAACTAATTGATACGAAGAAGTCTACTCGATTCGGCGATCGCCTGCTTTGCGTTGCGTAAGTGTAGCACGTAGCTAGAGCCACAGCGAAATACATAAATGTAGGTACGTATGTAAGTACTCGGCTACCTACCAATCAACATACGTACGTGCTCAGTTATATCTGTGCTCCGCTCTGCTGTGCTCTGCGCTGCGCTGCGCTGCTCTGTGCTTCTACCTCTACGCTTCTACGCTTCTGCGGCTGTTATCTTTGTTTGTTTGTTCGCTCGTTCGTTCATTCGTTCGTTTGTTTGTTTTCATTAAAACTCTCCGAGTACTCGGTTACTCGTACAATTATTTTACAATTACAATCGCATCGTATAAGTACAATATCTTGTCGTTTAGTCATCGGGCGCTACGTATATAAAAGAATACACGCGTAATGACGATTAATAGGTACCCGAGTAATTAACCAGCGCTTAACGACCGCCTACTACCTCCTACGAATTGCTCCAGTACCAAGTACGTAAGTACATAAATGATAGAATTAGACGTAATTTACCTACCGAGTGGAGTGACAAGTGCGTAGCAAGGTACATACCTACTTACTTGCACATGTTTCGCATCGATACCTAGTGACAAAAATTAGGTAGATACCATCGTTGATCGATGGTCCATTTCCCGCATGTCTCACGTTATTTTGTTTATTGTTTTTGTTTACCTAGGTGCCCATTTTACGAGTTCAGGCACCTCACCTCACCTCACCTCACCCCACCCCACCAAACTTCACCCTGGCCAGTCGCGCTGCGCGCAACTCGCATTTTCGCGGAATCATAATATACGAGTTGAAGTTGAATGCGGTGCAGATAAAGGTGGAAGCGAGTTGATTTGCAAATCGTGATTTATTTACTCGCGATACATACCTACCCGCGAGTAAAGGATTAATACCGGTCATACGCGTACGTAGGTAGTACAAATTACAGAGTATACGATGACGTTCCCCGCCGCAACCGCGAGATTTTTTCTATTTTTATTCAACGTGATATTTCTGGTAAGTACCTACCTACCTCTTACCACGTATGCCAGCAATGTAGGTACTTATATCTAGGTATGGGTGCCTATGTACATGTAGTATGTACTATACCTGTAGCTGTAGCTACCTGTTCGTTTACGCATATTTGTCTACAGATTTTTTTTTTCCCCCAACACCGTGTTTCAGATTACAGGCATTGCAGTTGCTGTGGCAGCCGTTTTGATAGAATTGTCGTTTTCTCAACATTCGATATTCGTCGAAGAAAAACTCACTTCGCCACCGGTGATAATTGCCATCGCTTGCGTAGTAATTTGTTTGATATCGTTATTCGGATGCTGCGGCGTTATCAAAGAGAGTAGATGCGTTCTATTTGTGGTTAGTAAATGTTTCAGAATTTAGATAAGCGTACTCGTACCGCGGACCGTGGTAGCCTATTGCGATAGATTTGCGCGGTTGCTAACTGCGCAGAGTTGGCAGATGCCATGTAGGTACAGGCAGGTACCTACCTACCTACCTACCTAACTACCCATCTACCGTGCGTTGGGATACTTTGAACACTACGATTTTTTCGTTTTAATGCGTTCTCACGAAGCATGTATCGATGTTTGGGTGGGTAAAACTGCTCGGACGTGTTGCGGAGTGATGATAGAAATGTACCTACTCGCCGAGAAAATTTTCAAAATTTTGGGCTCGAGTTTACCCTCTTTCGAGTTGAAATTTACCATGAAAAATCGATAAATTTCTTAACGCGATATACTTCGCAGCTTCAAACCTCCAAACCTCGGTTCGCATATTCGGGGCTAACTATCTTAGCCGAAATATCAACTTGGTGGACCTTTGGCTGCAATATGAACCAATGTTACCTCTATACCAAAGTTGACGCATCGTTTTTGAGGTACCTAATTCGTATTTTGTACGCTGGGGTAACATCGAACACCGTTTAAAATCTGTTTTAATACGTTTTTTGGATGAACATACGAGTCTAAAATTTTTTCACGAAATCGTTAGAAAAAATTAAGAATGACGCAAAAAATTCTCGATTTCAATTTTGCTTTACCTTCGGCCGTTCGATTTCGCTAATAAAACTGAGCTAAAACTTTGTATTCTGACTATTTTTGACGTGAGAAATGAAATACGTGAAAAAAATGGGGTGTTCGAGATTACCCCAAATAGTGGGGTAACTTTGAACACACTTTGAGCTCAGATATTGAGCGAACCAAAAGAGGTAGGTAAATGAACAAAAAATGTCCCGGTTGGTCTCAACGAGTGCTATCCTAAACCGGAAGCTCAAAAATCCAACTTGAGAATTCGTGGCGCTATACCTACGCGACAGAATGTATCAGAATGTGTTCGAAGCATCTACCGTTCACGGTACCTACCTACCTACCTACGTAACAAACGTAAACGCATGTTCGTCTTCGTACGTAGTTACGTAGGCGGTAGGTATCAAGGTACCTAACTGCCACCTACGCAGTACCTACCTATGTGCTATCTGCAAGACTGCTTGTGGCAGGCTACACTTTCTATACATATCAGCGCGTACGTCTACGTAGAGTTAATCGTTGAAATTTTTGTCGTTCATTTCGCAGTTTTCCGTATTGCTGTTCGTCGTTTTCATCGTAGAAGTTGGTGCTGGAATATTTGCGTATCAAACGGCCGGCGCTATGAAAGATTCGTTAACAGCTAAAATGAAGGATCTGCAGGTGGATTATAACAAAATTAACGAAACCGTTGTGAAACGTTCGTGGGATGTGCTCCAGTACGACGTTAGTATTTTATTTACGTACCTTTACCCATCTACGTATTACGGCGGTGTAGGTACACGTACGAGTATGTACAGGTACACATAGGTACCTACATCTGGACATAGGTAGGTAGGTACTCGTATTCCAACCGCGAATAGTGTTATAGGTATTTATTCGTCAGTAGCCAGCCTAGTACCTTTAACTACCTACGTCATGTCCGAGCCTGTCAATCCCTTCCAGACTCTTGAAAGCCTATGGTAGATAGAGTGTGTGGAAATTGACATGCTGGAGTTTGTATCTTCTCTTACAGGGTGAGAGAGTGATGCGAGAGTAAGGGGAGGGGGGGGAGGTCTAGGTACCTAGTACTTATTGTTATAAGATATTTTATTTACGCTCTCGTACGTATAGAACTATTTGTAAATTGTAGGTATCTTATACAGTCGTCGCCATTTTCAATTTCTCGTACGAGTCACATTTGCTTCTTCGATAGTTTCAGTGCTGCGGAATCGAAAAAGCCGAAGAATGGCCGAATATTTTACATTCGTCGTCTTTACCGCACTCGTGCTGTAGCGAACTGCCTATCGATCGTACCTGTACAATTAAGGATGCCAACAAGAGAGGATGCCTCACTCTATTCGAAGAATTTCTCAAGTCGAAAGCGTTAATTTTAGCCGCCATTGCCGTAGGAATCGGCCTAGTTCAGGTGGGTACCTATATCGTTGAGAGTGGCAACGACATCGTAACACTCGTAACGTCGATTCATTCGCAGTGTTGGAAAAACCGAAATTCAAACCGAAACCGAAAAAAAAAAACACGAAAGAAACTGAAACTGAAACGTGAAAACCGAAAACCGAAAACTGATAACTGAAACGGAAATTATTTCAGTTTCACTTTTTAATGTTTTTACCCCTTTTTTTAACTTAATAAACAGTCTAAAATCCGCAACTTTTATTCTAAATGCCAGCTGACAAACACGATGATACGAAAAAATGCGAAATTCGATTAAAATTTTCAAAAAAAAAATAAAAAAAATATAAAAAAATCAAAGTATTTTGGTTTTAACATTTTTTGAAAAAAATTTGATTAACCTCGTAATCTGCATAAAAACTAGTTTTCAAAAACTGAAAACTGAAAACCGAAACTGAAATATTTCGGTTTTTCCAACACTGTTCATTCGGTAGATTCCAAGTTCCATTCTTATCGTGATTTTTTTCTTTTTCTCTTTCTTTTCAGTTACTTTGTAGCGTGGGATCCTGTTTATTAGCTCGTCATATCAATAAGCAATACGAAGTCGTTTAAAAGTACCTACCTATCTTGCTGAAGCGCGAAAAGCCGTCGATTTCTTTTTTCTTTTTCCCTTTCTTTATTATTAAGTACTATTATTAGGTATTATTATTATTATTTTTATTCTTATTTTTTGCAGAGAAAACCAAAGAATTATTCTTCGTGGCGATAAACTTGTATACCTACTTGCTATCTCTCGTACCTCTACGTAGATAGGTCGGTATTTATGTATTAGGTAGGCGTAATACCTGCGTGTTTCTGTCTATATCGAATACTCGTTTCTAGCGATGTTCACTTTTCCGAAAAGTAATTTTTGTGAAAAGAAAAGTGAAAAGTAATGAAAAGTAAGAAACGTGCAAATACTGCTAATGAAGGGGTCATGTGGGGTATCATTTCATTTTAAGGCTTTCATCGAGAGCTTCGCAATGATGACCTCAAAACTGAATAATAATGGAAAGTGTTTTTGTTTTATTTTATTTTATTTTATGAAATTAGCCCGGTAAACACGCCTCATGCGAATAGCATGCTAACATGACCGTTTTTTTTAGCAGTCCGCAAGCGATTCGCGCGATAAATTAGCTAACGCTAAATTCGCGATAGCTATGCACTAGCGAATAGCTGGCGAATTTAGCTCAGTTTGCTTAGTACGCGAATAGTGGACGAATAACTTGCGAACTTGCTGCTAAAAAAGGCGGTCATTTCAGCATGCCATCCGCATACGAATAGCGTACGGTGTGTTTACCGGGAGTAGGCTGCATTTCTTAAAAAAGTCGAAAAAAGGAACGAAAAAATACGATATCGCTAATTAAATAGATAGGTACCGGAGAAAAGCGAAGAAAATCGCGCATTTTTGAAAAGTACTTTTCACCGATCAACTTTTCTTTTCACAACTTTTCAACGAACATCTTTACTCGTTACGTTACTCATAACTCATTAGGTACTTGTATGTGCGGCTAGTCGCTAGGCACTCGTACCTATCGTAGCTGAGGTCCACCGAGCCTCAAACCAGAATACCGAATAGGTAAGTACTTACTAACGATCGCGGTTTCGCCTTCTATTTTCACGTCACTCGCCGCGTTGATACCATTGACACCCACGTAGGTAGGTACGTACGTCTAATATACACTCGTATCGCCATTTTCAATTCGCAGTCTTCCATTTTCAACGTTTCGAAATGCGTTAAAAACGATCACGACTCGTTTTCCGTAACTCGGTCGAATTGAAAAATATGAGAAGTACCTACCTACCTACCTACCTACCTACCTACCTACCTATATGCATTTATGTACGGTACGTAGGTACAAGTAGGAGAAAGTATGTACGCATTCGTCTGCGGCCGAAATGTAAACGAGTAGGTACCTACTACCTACTAAGAACCTTGTTTGACACTCTGCCGCAACCCACGATACAAATACGTACCTAGTGGCTCGAGTGAGTGGGTAAGATGTCACGAGCTATGTAACATTGTACTGTATATACTAGCTATATTGTTTTTGCAGTTCGAGCCTGTAGGACGATAGTACGATACAAATTACAAATGGCTGGCTAGATGGTAGATACCCATCAATTTTGTGCGCGTAGCAAATATAACGGTACCTGCGGATAGGTTTTTCAACTTTCAACTTTTAACTTTCGCATTTCGCTTTTGTTGAATAAGATATACTGATATAGACTTAAGATGAAAAACGTTGTTCTTATCTCTTATACCTACGTTATCGTATACATATGTTAAGTACCTACGTCCAAGTACCTATTTACTTATAGTTATCGCTTTTACTTTTTTATACCTATTTTCAATCGCCCACTGCCTACTCATACGAGTATCTACACGTACAATTGTACAGACTACAGTACAGTCTACATTCTATACTTAGTATCTAGTTGTCGTGTAGGTATTGTATTTGTACGTAGGTATGCCGTATGCGGTACGCGTATAAGTTACTAGCCTAGCTGTAAGTCTGCTGCTGTACATATAGGTACTTATTTGTACTCGCATAAACGTATACTTATTCAATACGCGCCTACTTATTAATCCGAACGTACCGATAGGTACGAGTATACTTGGTATTGGTAACTTGGCAAACAGTCACGTTAGGGTACACGCGTATGCCGCTGGCATCCTGTAGGTACACAGTCCCTACTTATACCTACCTACCTACTTACGTTCTATTTTCAACCGTTTGTTTTATTATTACGTACGACTTACGAGTACGACGAGTACCTACTAACTTTTATGAGAGCAGTAAGTATTTTGTACCTATACCTATACCTAAACAACAGAACTAAGCAGCGTAAAAACAAAAGTAAGGTAGGTTTAGGTACCTACTCCCCTACTCCCTATCTCTACCTAATGTGAACGGTGATTTCAACGACAAGTACGATAGCGAAAACAGTCGCCGTAAGCTACAGCTACGCTACGACTCTGCGAGTTTACCTAAATACGTTGGTACCTACCTACGTGCCAAGTTTTTCGTATAACCTGCGACCTCTGACGTGAGCTGTCGACTTTTTAAAGTTTGGTAGGGAGAGGGATTGTCGATATAGGTATATACGTATGTATGGTAGCTGGGTAGTACGCTACTATGTACTTATTCGTATACGTATAACGTGCATATAGGTACTCGTAGTAGAGTGGATTGCCAGGTAGAAGGAAAATATGAAAAACCGAAAAGAACGATAATGATAAATAGATCGGATAAAGGGGCAATCTCACCCTTTTTGTAAGTTGGCAATAATGAAAGTATCGTTAGTAGCTAGCTACTTAGCTCTTTGTGCGCGCATTTACCAGAGACCGAGTACCTTTTCCACACATCCGCATGTGCATGTAGCTGGTGTGTAGAAAAGTAGGTAGGTAGTAAGGTAGGCACGTATGTACGTCTATGTAGATGTACGGCGTACGTCGCGCCGCGCCGCGCCGCGCTCAAGAAAACAACTGCTACTGGCTGCAACCGTCATTAGTAAGCGCTTCATCGAATTTTTTCTTGCGCCATATTTACCAAACATCAACACCATATGTTGCAAATCGCAAGTTGATTTTTGCTGTAGCTAGCTTGGGGATTTGGACACATACGAGTACGTAGACGTATATCGGCTACTCGGTTGTAGAATGGGCAAACGTAGCAGTAGGTATTAGAAGAAGTTGAGCTAAAGTTCGCAGGTAGGTACCTACCCACTTATATAGAAGGTGGCTACTCGCACTCAGCTACTTACTCGGTAGATAGGTAGGCAGGCAGGCAGGCAGATTTCAATTTTTCTTGTGTTTTGTCAGGACTACGAGTACTAATCTATAGATGTAGATACGGAATGCCCGATTAATTTCGAGAGCACCTTAATTTTTAATTTTTTTTTATACGAAAAACAAAACTATTATATTTTATTGTACCGGGTGCCCCATAATATCTGGCATCCTCCGTGACATTTTGCTCAAAATATGGCAACATTGATAGAACGAAACAAACGCCCATTGTCCAGTTCGGTTCAAATGTTACCAATTTGCGAATAAAATGTCACGAGGATACCATTTATTATGGGACACCTGGTATCATCTTTGCTTTCCACATTAAAAAAAAATTGAAAAATTAGGATGGCCTCAAAATTGATCGGGCACTCGGTAAACCTAGTGGTTTGCAGTAGCCATTGAACCACCATTTGGCAGTTACCAGCGTCCAATACGATATGGTGTATATTTTCGTAGTTGACACATTTTTTGCTTTGCATCTGACTAGCTATAGGCCTGGCCTTCAGCATGCAGTTGAGGAAAAAAAACAAGAGCGCAAAACAAAAAAGAGGGAAACGCTGATCTCCGCGCCCGCGCTTGTTTCTCACAAGCAGCCGCATAAGTTGTATAAGTACCTACATCGTACATCAGTATACAGTAGATAAGTCAAGTAGCGAGCGGGTAGATGAAAAAGAAAGAAAAGAAAAGAAAAGAAAAGAAAAGAAAAGAAAAGAAAAGAAAAGAAAAGA
>FIZU01028689.1:0-28490 GCA_900064475.1 Pseudococcus longispinus
GATAATGCTGACTTTTAGACATTTTGTCAGAGTTTAACTTTTAGACATTATGTCATACTTTTTTGGACTTGGAAAAATTTTAGAGATGATGCTGACTTTTAGACATTTTGTCAGACTTTACTTTTGGACATTACCTATGTCAGACTTTTTTGGACTTGAAAAAATTTTCAGATTTCTATTGACTTTTAGACATTATGTCAGAGTTTTTTGGAATTGGAAAAAATGTTAAATCAGCAAAAGCATATCCTATGTTTTATGGTATCATGGGTAGTATGGAAATGACGGTGACTTTTTTCGATGACTTTTATGAAAATATTCAACGTTTTTATGAAGGTTGACCTACTTTTACAACATTTTAACCAATTTTTATTATATTCGGTTTCTTGATTTGTGCCTAAATTAACCTTTAGTCGTACCTTTAAGCCCGAGATCTGGACCCATGCCCACATGTCCCCCTCCCTTCAGGGACATCACTGTTCTAACTAAAATGACTCTAGCACCGTTTATTGGCAAATTCCTTATAACAAGTCGACTATACCCTTATTTCTGGATTCCGATGGCTCTACGACTTGGTCACACATCCCGTTGAATGAACTCAAAGGACTTTAGGTCCTTTTTTGGTACTTACACGTTTCATATTCTACGGAATTGACCGATCCACGCTCCCGAAATCAGATAAAATTTATTCGATATGTAAAACTCGCTGAAGCTTGCCAATTACACCCATGTAAATAATGGATACAAACAAACGAAAAAAAAAAAATGAAAAATGAACAAATTGCGAACTCCAACTGTTCACGAGCCGGTACATTGGTACAATACTGCCGCTTATAAACGCGTGCACAATGGCGATGCTTAAATTAAACGACTTCCTGCGCGATTTTAATTAAAAGAATTCCATAAAGCAGCCTTTAATTGGTGGTGTAAATTTTTAACGATTTCCTCGAACGATGTACGATATTACAAACGTAGCCGGATCATTTGTTTGGTTGGTGTTTTTGCATCGTTGGTTTGCCGCGCATCATATAGGCACAACGGAGTTGGCCAAAATACTCGTGCTCTCGGTATGTTTCTCTTTCTCTCTTGACTCATGCACCCAAAGGTGTTGGTTATGGGTACCCGAGGCGATCATTTTTTTTTGTTCGCCGATTCATGATATATACGACAACGATACAAGGTACATCAATAAGGAGGAGAAATACACGTAGTACGAGATTACCGGATGTCTGCAATGTATACCGAACATGAAACTGGTTACATGGAAAGTACCTTTACCAACACAGTGCAATGATGGAGCTGTACAAATGCACGGTGTGGCATGGGCATGACGCTGGTGGGAAGACTCGATGTTAGTTCGGTCTTCGGCATGTATCTGTTTAACAGGTGTTAGTGTTTAATCGACATTCTCTCGCACGTGTTTGGTTGATCTGCGAGTCGGAGTTCGCGGGCTACTCATTTGACGATTTTTTTCTCTCGAGTGTGAAAAAATATGCGACGAGATTATAATTTCGGGTCTGTGACGTTGATATTTTCGATAACTAGTTTCGATGTTCGATTTAACGATAGATAATTCCGAATGATTTTTTTGGTTTCGTGTTGTGAAATGAATTGACAAGTTATACGACGATGAATCGATATTTCGAAGCATATCCGAGGGTCAATGGAGGCATGCTGACTTTGCCACCGCCTCCATTGACGGAGCCGGACGCCACTTGGAACTCATACAGCTCCGAACCAGCGGCCAGGCTTTTGGCCGAACGTATCAAGCCGGAACGTAATCGACATGGCGTCAATGTACAAAAAATGCAATGGAGAAGATCCCATTGGGTGGATGGATTCCCCGAGCTGGTCAGTTCCATGACCATTGCAGATGTCAGTCCGAGATTCGCCGTTAAGCGGATTCTGATTCTGTATGAAAATGCTCAATACAGAGAAGCAGCCAACTTCATCAATCGCCTGAGTCACGGCACGTTCAAAGCCATCTTAGGGCAATTACCCATAGAGGTTTTTATCGAAGCGATGCCTCACAGCGTATCGATTTTGGAAGCTTTATATGGCAAGGTTTTCCTATCTTCGGACCTTTGTGTAAAAGTTCTTCGCCCAGATACCGTCCTCATGCGATTGGTGAAGCTATTCTCGGGCAGCACAGGATGTGCCGAGAGATGGTTGGCGAGCACTCGAAAGCTCCTCAAGGTGATCGTGCTTTCTGAGCCGAAGCTACGTAAATCTTTGATGGTTCGTCGTCGAGCTTTAGATAAAGCTGTCGAAGGTCTGGGGCAGCACGGTCTCGTTGGCACCAGCGACGAAACTTTGACCAATCTGCACGACGCACTAAAGGTCGAATTCCAGAAACTAATCGATACTTATAAAACAGCGGTTCAAAAGCTAGAAGAGCTCAGTTTATCGGGTCGCGGAAAAGATGGCGTGAGTAAAGGTCCGGCTCCTGTGCAAGCCTCCCATCAAAGACAACTGTCGTTGAAGCAGAACGACATACAGGAGAGACTGATCAAAAATAAGACCTTATTGAATGTCGTCGAACCAGCATTGGAGAATAAATCGTTGGCCATTTTGTTGACCATATTGAAAAGGCGAGTTGAATACGATAAAGATGCCTTGTTTCAGTTTACCCAACTCCGAAAGGAACTCGAAGCTGATGCCGATCACGTAGTTGCACCTCTTCTCATGAGATATTCTCATGCGTGCGAGCAGGTTCGTTACAATATAATACGTATTTTTTAACGTATCTTAGACGACCAGCGTATAGTATAATCGTGGAATTTGGATCATATATTGAGACTAGTACCTGGGTACGTCGCGTGTATCAAAGAGCACGTTCTCGATATGGATATTCACTTTTATACACGGCTGTCGAATTGTTCGTATTTTTGGGTCTGCAAAAAGTCATGTTCCAAGTGCTGCTGAGTAATTTTTTGCCCTTCTTTTTGGTCTTTTGAACAATTCTATAGGTTGGATTTTTTTTTCATGTCGCAGAATACGATTCGAGATGATCGTAATGTTATATAATTACTCTTCTTCAACGTGTTGTAAACAAATACCGCGTATTTAGAATGGGATTTAACGCTTTATGGCTTTATTACCGTCATAAATGTCTTATTAGATTCAGGTACTTGACTCTTCGAACCGTGAGCGTGTAATTATTTACACTTTGATGTCTCTCGTGTAGGTACTTACCTGTGGGTATCTATTTCAATTACAATGCAATCTTGGTTTATGGGTTGTTTATGTAACTGCATAGGTAGGTACGTATCTACATATCTCACGAAACCAGAATTCGCCAAATTTCCTCGCTTTGGTTAGAATTTATTCCGTTATTTTTGTATCCGTATGATTTGTTAGCTTGAATTTTTGTATTCAAAAAATTACCTATACCTACCTATGCATTTACCTATTTTGAAATTTTGGAAATTCCACTCCCCAAACACACTTATTTTAGGCCGAGTTGAAATTTGAAAATCAGAACTTCATTTTAGGGGAGGACTGAAGGGGGGACAGAGGGGTACTTCGTCATTTCAAAATAATTTCGACGTGGGAAAATTACATTCGAGTTAAATAACTTACTTGAGTAATCCCCTTTTTCAAAAAAAAAAAAAAATTAATTTAAAAAAATTGCCTTTTTTTTTTAATTTGAAAAAATCTGGATGAATTACTTTCGAAGTTGAATTGAAAATTTTTTAGAAAAAAGACTGCATTTCAATATAATTTTTTCAATTGAGAAAAAATGAATTTCAAGTTTGAAAAAAATCTTTGAATTTTGTCTTCGAAGAACTACCTATACCTGTGCACTAGGGTGGTCCTTATACTTGATGGAAAAAAAATGTTTGAATTTTTTTCGGGACGCCCCCCAGTTTGGGACCATTTTATGAGGAAATAACGCATAAAAATTTTCAGCTCGATCTATGCATATTAACCCGTCCCTCAAAGCTCATGAAAATAGCGCGCGCGAGCTCAGCATTACTTCACTGTGACGCGTGGGAAATGAAACGCGACGTATCGGAGTCAAAAAATGCCTAGATCTTTCAACTGGAGGGAAGGGTTAATATGCATCGATGGGGCTAAAAAAATTTTTGTGCGACCTTCTCATGTAGGGGCACCAAACTAGGGGGCGTCCCGAAAAAAAATCGAAAGTCGTAAAATAAGGACCACCCTACTGTGCACTTACTTTGAAATTTTGGAAATTCTGTTCCAAACACACTTGATCTAGGACTTAGGATCTCAAAATCATAAGCTGAGTTGAAATTTGAAAATCAAAACTTCATTTTAAGGTACGACCACAGAAGAGACAAATGGATACCTTGCTTCTTCAAAATCATTTCGATGTGGGAAAATTATATTCGAGTAGAAAAACTTACCCAAGTGATGACCTTTTTCAAAAAAATTGAGAAAAATTGAATTTTTTAAAATAAAAAAAATCGGGATGAATTGCTTCTGAAGTTGACTTTGAAAAAATTGAGAAAAATGACCATTTCAAGATAATTTTTTTAATCGATGCAGAACTGCATTTAAAGTTTGGAAAATTTTTGAAAAAAGTGCATTTGGAATATTAAAATTTATGCACGATTGAGAAGAAATTCCTTTTTTTAGCTCAGAGGGTCCTCAAAAATGTAATTTCGTCACAAAACTGAAAAATATTTGATAAAAGCTTAAGACCTACTATTTATTTGTTGAAATAATTTTTAAATGGGAAAAAGGTGAAAAAAATCTGGACGTGAGTAGAAAATACGAGTATTTACGTTGAAAAAGAGATTGATAATTTTTCATCGAATTTTTCTTGGAATCATGAGAGTAATTTTCGAAAACTTCTTTCACATTCCGAAAAGTTTAAAAATTACCGTGATCATTCCTAAAAAAAATTATACACCTACATGAAAAAGCAACCCTCACTTTTTTCTCCTCCTCTCTACAAATTTTTTTGCTCAACGAATTCAGGTATAATTTCACTTCTTCCATCTTGTTTAAGAAACTCCAAGATCGTACTCCTAGAAAATCGCAGCTTTTTAAAAGGATGCCCAAACAGAAAGTCGATGGGTTTTGAAAATGGAAAAAAAACAAAAAAAAAACGTTGACTGCAAAAATCTCGAAAACTAAGCCCTACAATTTTGATTCTTGGCATTTTTTTCGTATGACCCTTAAGTTTGATCAAAAAAAAACTATATTTATGGAAATGTTTCCCATTTTCAAAACCATAGACTTTGTACACCTATGGGCAATATTTCCCATAAAAATGAATTTTCTGGCCAAACTGAGGGCCTTACGAAAAAATGCTAATGATCAAAATTGTAAAAATTGAAATTTTCTTTCTGCAATTGACAATTAGTTTTTTTTTCTAGTAAGCTTAGTTATCGAGATTTTCGCAACCAAAGTCCCCCTACCCCATTTTTAAATTCATCCATCTTCATTGTGGACCACCCCTGTACTTTCCTACCTACTCGTGAAATTCGATTTAGAAAATAGATAAAGAGACCAGTGGCGTATTTGAGGAGGAGAAGAGTCCATGGGTATCTGGACCCTCCTTGATGGCTGAAATGTTGGAACAAATTATGAAATTTCAGCTTTCAAATGGTTTTGTTTTTTGCAAAAATTCTCGTTCAATTATTTTGACAAAAAGATGATTCTTTTAAAAAAATTTACCTAAAATCAAATTTTTTCACCAAAAACATCCCTTCCTCTTGAATGCTGAGATAGGAGAATTATTTGAAAAATACGTAAATAGATTATAAGAAATTTCAAAAGTCAGAATGTAAAAATAATGACCATCGAAATCATAGAAAAATTAACAAAAGAGCAAGAAAGAAATTGATAGGAAAGTAGGTATAAAGGGGAAAAAATGAAGGAATAAGTAAGTTTTAAAAAATCCATCTTGATCAGGCTCAATTTTAGGATTTTCTGTCAGAAAAATAATAAGGTAAGAATTTTTTCATGATTACCTAAGTACATATTTTCGATCAGTTTTCATCCACATTCAGGGACGAACTAAAGTTGATTTAAAAGAAGAGGAGGGGGTGTGAAAATTTAAAAATTTTGACTCTGGTAGAAATTTTTCAATTCCACATGCAATTTTCCGGAGTTTTTCCCACTCGAAATGCAAAATTTCCCTGATTTTCCAAAAGAAGAGGTCAACACTTTCGTAAATTTTTCGATTCAATTTTGATGTATTTATACTTTTATCAAATCCGGGTATTCTACTCCAAATCATCCCCTCAATCAGCCTTGTTCTTGGTTACCATGGTGAATGCTATACATAAATGGACTACTTACTTAATTTCATGTTTACTAAAATGCAATTAAAAGCAAAAAATAGTACGTAAAAATGTAAATTTGTAACTGCTTAAAAAAACACCCACAATTCAAAAAAATTTCATGCAAATTTTTCCATCAAGTACATATATCATCTTTTCACTTTCCTAAACTAGAAATAATGAAATCAATTATAATTTTAAAAAGTAATAAATCTATTTTTCCATTAAAGGGGGGAGGGGGGGAAGAACTGAGCTCCAACATTACACCAATTCTGTACTTCTTTAATTTTGTACTCCGCAGTTGCCCTCAAGTTACAAAAAATGAAATATTCGCGAAATTCTGCGTAGGTATCTAATTCAATTAAAAACGAACCTCTCCAGAAAATTCGACTTCCAAGTACCAGACCAATTTCGCAAAATTTCCAATCCCATCGCAACAAAGCAGTTCGCCATCGATCATCACCTCGTGCTGACGTCGTGAGAACGAAAATAATCTCCCCAAAACCAGTTGTCATTCCTAACGGGGCTCTTTTTTTATTACCACTCGTCAAACCAGCACGTACCTACTATTCAAATGACTACACCTGACCGTTTTCTAATTACGAATATACCTATGTAGTTGTGGATACATCAATCGTGTAAAAAAAATTCACATAGTTTTCTGCACGTTTAGTGGGTTATCATCAGAAAATGGCCATCGTTGAAAATAGACATTTCCAAGCGAACACTTAACGCTCATCATAATATAATGAATTTCGTATATAGGTCAGAGGCATAATTAATACGACTTTTCCACGTAATATAAGCGATTAATTAGCTCATATTATGTATTACAGTAGACCTGGCTCGTGACAAAAACGGTACCTAAGTTTTGTACTCGTATTATTTACATGTATTTTTTTCATTTTTTATTTTATTTTGCCGATGAGAATGAGACGTGCACAACTGGTTGACTTCTTGACCTGGAGGATTTTTTTGGCCATGGTTATCTTAAATTTTTATACATTTAGGTACTGATATTTTCTATCTATGCAAATAGTTTTTTAGTACGAGTAGGTAGACATTTATCTACCTTGTAGATTTTTTGAGGTACCTATTTGTCACCTCAATTAAGTAAACGGATGAAAAATTATGTAATTTTCATATTCAACAAAACAAATAGGAAATTGGTCAAGTTTGAATTTTATCTTACAATCTTTATAAACAATGTTTTTTCATAATTAAACGATCGTTTAAACATAAAGAGAGGAACTTGCGATGTCAAAATCGCCCCATACACAATTCGACATTACACCTATAAGTACTTTCATTTTGACGCCATTCAACTGTGTAATAGCAACATTTGAAAACATTTCAAGTTGACCAACTTGTAGTAATAAAAGATGCTGTGTAAACAGATCTACATCCTTTCTATTCTTTGGGCCAAATAATACCCGACTAATTATATTGATCACCAGACCTGGGCTATTTTCCAGCACTTTTTGTTATTTGTTTACCTATACAGGTATTATTTCGTTTACTAATTCCGAGGCCAAATTGACCATCGAAATTGGTTCCACTTCGTTTCTCTGTTTTTTATTTCAAAAGATGAATAGATGGTTACGTTGAGGTGCGATATACTGTTTGAAAATAAGAAAGAGAGAAAAAAAAAAGGAAACAAGAGGACTCGATGTTATACGTTTGTATACAGGTACAAGTGACGATGATGAGACAAAGAGATAGAGATTGTTGGAAAGGCTCGTGTTATTACAAACTATATGGAACTGTTAGTTAACTGTAAGCATAACATTGTCAGGTATCGTAGGTTTTTTTTTGTAATATGCGTACAGCAGGTATGTCTGTGTGAGAAAATAGATCGAATGAGAAACATATACGCGAGTGCATCATGCATGAAGAGTTTTCATGATGTGTTTGTGCGTTGAAATGAGCCTTAAACTGAGAATATGGAGAAAAATGGTACGTGATTGAGATGGTGTTGTTTGTTTGAAGAAATGTAAATATTGAGTGGACCTCCAAATGTGGTCGAGGAGAAGAAAATTAGGTGATATCTTTCCTGAAAGCATGAAACTTGAACTAAATGTCTCTAAAATTGAATAGATGGGTATCTATGTATTTTTTTTTCAATTTCAAATTCAAATATGACATCAACTTTTAAAAATGTCGATTATATGTCATAGGCTGATGTATCAGTGACAGTTTTTTGCCAAGTTTTCGGTCCACTGAAATTTTTTTGACCATTAACTAATAAAATTGAAAATACTGAATGTTTCTGATGAGTCCCTGACAGGTGTTCCTGACGAATCTCTCATAAATTCGTAATATTTACAGCTAAGGACATCACTTACCAGCAAATTTCATGTCACGTCACTAAATGAAATACTTCATCAGATATTAAATAATCACAAAATACTAGGTAGTCTATATGGCTTATCGTTGACAATTCTGACTTTGTGAAATTTCATAAATATTTTTCTGACATTTTACAGAGATTTTTCGACATGTCATTAAGTTACTTCAGGCACCTCTCCCAAGTTTTTTATGGCATGTTATCAAGGTTTTTGTGACATGTGACTAAAATCAATTTTATATACTTACTTATGTCCACATTTCTTTTTTGCATATCACCAAGGTTTTTCTGACATGTGATTAAAATTTCTTTAAAGTGGTCGAGAATTTTCTGAATTGTCACCAATTTTTTAGAGGTATGTCATCATTCAAAATTCTTCTGGCATGTTACCAAGATTCAGGGCTGTAAAATTTAACGAAGAGAAATAAGGAAAAAAATAGACAGAACGAAAGACAAAAAATGAATTCTAAGAAAATGAAAAACAAAACGAAATGTTAAAATTTAGGAAACATTGGAAACAATGAAATAATTTCGTTTTTTTTTTACAAAATTGAAATAAAAGTTACAGAAATGAAAAAATATTTTGCACTTCGGTTTCCCAATTGCATCAAAAATTTTAAAATTTTGTTTTTTTACATGTTTATTTTGTAATTAAAAAAATATTTTTTTTCAACCGACTTTTCCCAAAAGTTTGAGTTCATTTTGTTATTTTAGCAAGAAAATTGAAATCTGATGAAAGAAATCAATTTTGAACGGAAAATTAAATTCTGAACAAAATTTCCATTGTTTTAAGTACCCACATTACTATAATGGACAAAAATGGGCAACGAAACGAAACTAAAAGAAACAGAAAAAAATTGATTTATCACAAAACAAAATAATAAGTAACGAAATAACGAAAAAAAAAAATCGTTTCACAGATTTTTTTTGACTTCTCCCCAAAATCGTTTGATATACGCAGGGTATTTTGGGAGAGGTGGTACAAACTCGAAATTTGGATATAACTGAGTACCACAAAGGGAAAACCTTGGATAAACATGTCGCCTACCTTCAAAATTTAAGGAGCAAATTCTTTATTGAATTGAAGCTGATTCTCAATCGTGGTAGTGAGTAGTAAATTAAAAACCAGACAAATTCTCATCTTATAATTTTTGTCTAATTTCAGAATTGAAGGGGGTATAAATGTAAGTTTGAAGAAAACAATTTGAAGAAAAAATCTAATGATGGTAATAAATAGTTCTTTAAAAACTGAACAAATTTTATTATGATAATTTTTTGCCTATCATCAAAATTGAAGGAGCCAAGCACGTTCTAAGTGAAGTAAATTCGAAAATTCAGTAGTTTTTTCCTACTTTGAACTTTGAATATACTTAGCCCCTTCAATTTTGGCGATAGACAAAAAACCATAACAATAAAATCTGTTCAATTTTCAAAGAATTATTCATTACCCTTATTAAATTTTTTCTTAAAATTTTTTTCTTTGAACTTCCGTTCATAGCTCCTTTAATTTTGAAATTAGGCAAAAATTATAAGGAAGGAATTTGTCCATTTTTTGATTTACTAGTTACTCCAATGATTGAAGATTAGCTTCAATTCAATTTTTTTTGAAGAAATTTGTCTCCTAAATTTTTTAAAATAGGCAACATGTTAACTAACATTTTTTCTCAGTGGTTGGTTATTATCTAAATCGACAATTTTCAAAGCCTGGCCAGTTGGAAAAGAGTTTTTGACAAATTTTGAGTCTTTTTTTATTTTTAGCATAGAATATACTTTTTCTACAGGTAATTCTGCGAAAAACCTGACGAAATTCCTTGAAGATGACTTTTAGACATTTTGTCAGACAAACAATTCACACTTTTTGAAGTTGGAAAATTTTAAAAATCAGGGTAACTTTCCGATATTTTGTCATGAAGACTTCTTGAATTTGGAAAATTTCAGATATTACGCTGACTTTCAGACATTTTGTCAGACTTTTTTGGACTTGGAAAATTTTAAATTATGGACTTGAAAAATTTTGAGAAAGTTCAAATCAGGCATTTTTTCAGCTGCCTTTTAGACATTTTGTTAGATTTTTTTGAATTTGGAAAATTTTTCAGATTTCTACTGATTTTTTTGTACTTGGAATTGGATTTCGGAATTTTTCAAAAAAATTCACTTACAAAAATCCGCTAAACTGACTTTTAGATATTTTGTCAGACTTTTTTGGACTTGGAAAATTTTTAAGAACTCAAAATAAATTTTTAGACTTGAAAAATTTCAACTTTATGGATTTGAAAATTTTTAAGAAAGTTCAAATCAGTGATTTTTACCTGACGCTGACTTTTAGTCTTTTTGAAATTGGAGTTGGATTTCAAAAATTTTTCAAAAAAATTCCATTAAAAGATTCACTCATGAAAATCCTTTACGATGATTTTTAGTTATTTTGTCTGACTTTTTTGAACTTGGAAAATTTTTTAGAATTCAAAAACTTTTTGGACTTGGAAAATTTCAAATATCACGACTTTATGGGCTTGAAAAATTCATTGAACAAAAGCATACTCTATGTTTTATGGTTTCATGAGTAGTAGGTATGAAAATGGCGGGTACTTTTTTTGACTTCTGATGTAAAAATTGTTATTTTTTTCTGCTTTATGACATATCTGTGTATCGAAAGAAACATTAAAAAGAAAATTGGTTAAATTGATCCAATAAGAAAGCCTGGACGATTATAGATAGAATTGAATATCTTTATTTTGTCTCAAACATGTAAAGGGTAAAAATCAAATTCAAAACGGAGATTAAACACTCGCATAAAAATATCTTATCTTCTTCCGAAACAAAAAAAAAAATCATCCATTCATCCGCCACGGAACTGAAATATTGGTCAATACACCCCTTCCCTCCCCCTCAACCGCTCCAGGCGATCTGCAACTCACCTGTACACATACTCCCATCACAAACACGCGGTTGCCCGCCAAGACTCCACTCGCGTTAATCATTATTCATGTTCTAAATTCGTATAAACGTTTCCTCAGTAATAAAATCCTTACAGTGAACTTTAACTGGTTTTCGAACAATCGTTCCATAAAGATGTGTTCTTCACCTTCACCTACCTGGAATCGTAACTGTGTTCTGTGTTTATGTTCGATGCCGCACCACATTCTTCGCTCTTTGCTGCCGCTTCTCGGCGATTAAAAATTTTAAATGTTGCACTTCCTGTTTCGCACAATTTGCCTTTTTTTTCCCTTCTTGATTTTCATTCGAATATTAGGTACCCGTGTAGTCTGCACAGTCCGGGTATCTAGGGAAACGGATTGTTTTGCTAGTGCCTTCTTCCAGTCGAGGATTTAGCTACACTCTTATGTAATAATTTATTTCCTTAAATTGGCGGAAATTAGATTACATGTTGACGTTACACTCTGGTGTTATGAAATGATGCGAGTTTGTGTGGTGTGTGAAAATGCATATTACAGGTCATATGTGTAGGTATATTAGTTGTTTGAAATGAGTGTTCTACACATGGTACAAAGTGCAATTAGGTAGTAGGTAGATGTACATACGAATACATTTGTTGTAGGTACTGTTGCTGTAAGTATGTAGTCGCGAGTTGGCACGAATAAATTGTTAAATCAGACAGGAAATCTTTTTTCACAATGATTTATTTATTTTTAGTGTGTTCTAGTATTTTGTGATGGAGTATAGTTACAATGTTTCTATTGTGGGTTAAAATTTTGTGAATTACCAGTAATTTTGATGGGGTCGGGGTCCTTTTGTTGAATATTTTGATTTAAGAGCGGTTTAAGAAAATTTTACAAAAAGAAATACCTATGTGAATAACATTTTAGAGAAGTAGGTAGGTTTTTCAACGGATTTCCAAAATTTCAATCTCTACTCACAAGATGAGAGAATCTATTGCAAATGACTGCGACTAATTAGACAATGAATGGTTAATAATGAATCATTCGTGCCCAACTTGACTGAGTCGGAATCGTTCATGGACGTTTAGATCAGATACGAGTGAATAATTTGTGAACGAATTTATCAAATTTTAGCAGTGGTCTTCAAAATTGTCAACTTTTTGGTGGAATTTTCTTAACTTTTTTTGACAATTTTAGCAACTATTATCGAGAGATCAATAACATTTGAAATATATTCGTGGCATTTTCCATATTTTGAAAAGTTCATCAACTTTTCTCAAAATTTTCCCACATTTTCCAATTTTTGACCAATTTTCCCAGCTTTTTGACATTTTTAAAAATATGAGGGGGTGATAGACCCCACAGACCCCAGTTAAAGCCATCCCTGAACTTCAGTCATTCACCAGTGATTTCATCAAGGAGAAGGGGATCAAGGGGTCTGAATGGACCTCTCTTGACGACTGATGCTTTTTTCTGTTCAATTTTTCACCCTGGTTTCTCATTGGACTTAATAAATTTGCTTATTTTCATAAAATATTGATAATTTTTTAAATTTCATATCATATATTGTTTTCTGTGACCCCCCCCCCCCTCCCCTAAATTACTGGCTCCCAAACGACTGATCAGCTGTTAACGAATTAGGTATCTATATGGGATCGACTTGATGAAATAACTCATTCCAAATAAACGAATGAACCGTACAGTACATGAATTAATCAATCGCGAACGACTGATTAGGTAACAGTGAATCATTCATGACCAACTTGATTGAATTCAAATCGTTCAAGAACAATATTGGATCTGATACAAGTGTATAAGTGAAAGATTGAATCATTTGCGAACGATTTCAACAGAAATTAAAGAGTCGTTCATGAACGATTGATGGATTAAGTCAAATATGTAAATCGTTCGCGAACGAGTGAACAGATGATAATTATTTGCAATTGATCGAATAAAATATGTCTGTTAAAAACGAATTATATGAATTAATCATTCGTGAACGATTTGACTCCGCATGAGCCATGAACGATTGAGTCAAATAAGTGAATCGTTCGCGAACGAATGAACAGATGATAGTTACCTGCGATTGACTTGATGAAATATGTTATCCAAAAACGAATCATATGAGTGAATCATTCGCGAACGATTTGATTTCACATAAGTCGTGAACGATTGAGTCAAATAAGTGAATCGTTCGCAAACGAGTGAACAGATGATAATTATTTGCAATTTATCGAATAAAATATGTCTGTTAAAAACGAATTATATGAATTAATCGTTCACGAATCGCGAACGATTTGACTCCGCATGAGCCATGAACGATTGAGTCAAATAAGTGAATCGTTCGCGAACGAATGAACAGATGATAGTTACCTGCGATTGACTGGATGAAATATGTTATCCAAAAACGAATCATATGAGTGAATCATTCGTGAACGATTTGATTCCACATGAGTCATAAACGATTGAGTCAAAAAAGTGAATCGTTCGCGAACGAATGAACAGGTGATGATTATTTATGATTGGTTTGATAAAATATGACATCTTGAAACGAATATATGAGTGAATCATTTGTGAACGATTCAATCTCACATGAGTCATGAACGATTAAGTTGAAAAAGTGAATCGTTTGCGAACGAATGAACGGATGATGATTATTTGTGATTGACTGGATGAAATATGTCACCCAAAAACGAATTATATGAGTGAACCATTCGTGAACGATTCAATCTCACATGAGTCATGAACGATTGAGTCAAATAAGTGAATCGTTCGCGAACGAATGAGCAAATGATGATTATTTGCGATCAACTTAATAAAATCGAAATCGTTCAGGAACTGTACAATTTCAACAAACTTGAATCATTCGAGAACGATTCGTTCACAAACGTTTTGATTTGATAGGAGCGAATTTTTCATGAACGAATGAATCATTTCGTTCAGTAAAATATTCCAAAATTTTGGTAGAAATTTTTTTTCTATTTTCTCTTCTCTCTTCCTTCTTCTGGTACCTCAAAATGACCAAACCTACTCATTTTAAAAAGTAGATGCCAAAAACAATACAATCGAATGTAAATACTCGTACATATGTACGAACTCGTTCAATTAAGCTGTATTTTAAACGAATTATAGGTAGGTACTCGAATGACGACTCATTGGTTCGTTGATCTTGTTACGCGACGTAATAATTATCTTTGGTAGTGGTTTTTTCCTCCTTCCACAGAAGCACATGTCATCTTCTCACGTATGTCGAATAAGCATATACTGTACGTAAGATTTTCGGCCATTGTTTACTTGCATGTTAACCGCATTGTACGAACACACGGATGATCCAATTAATTTGGCGGCTCGTTCTGAATGTACTCATATAATAAAACAACAACAATAATAAAAAAAATTAACTCGCGAACAAAGTTGTACTTACCTACTGGGGAACGAATATGTAATACTTGATTAATGCGAGGAAATTAATCGTTATGAGACATCCGGAAAAACCTAATTTCCAGGTTTACAGTTAAAACTGCAACATACCTACTTAGATTCGAATACGCGATTAAAGCTGAAAAGACCACAACTGTACATAGGTGCAATTGTATTGTGTAGGTGAATACTTAATACTTGTGTGGAGACAACAGACGACAGTAAAGTCTAAAAAATTATGTGTCTTTGCATTTATATATCTACTCAAATCTTACTATTACAATGAGGCTACCTACATTAAAATGATAACTATCTGTGGCGATGATAATGGGTCCAAAGAATTGAATTTTAAAGTCACATTTACTCGGACGTTAAATATTGTTCAATTAAAATGTTGTTTAGAATCTGAATCATATTACAAGTTGATTTCAGATTTCAATTAATGAGAAAATATTCTTTTAATTTAATTTTAATTTGTACCCAGGCATCCTAAATTAATTAGGTACCTATCTAATCAAAAGAGTAATAATATTCCCACGTCTGTCATATATTTTCAACCTCATAATGTGATATTTGTATTACAGGTGTTAGAACTGATGAAAGAAGTTGCAGAGGATGAAGATTCGAGTGATATTTCCGGCTACCACTCGGACTCGGATAGTGCCATTATGATGTCTGGTAATTCGCCTTACGTCAGTAAACGTGCCAGACATAATTTCTTAACGAGATCAGGTACGAATAAGCATACACGTCGAGTCGAGTTTAATCTCTATTTAAAATATTTTGACAAATGTACCAACTCATAATGATCACACGTCCGCGCTTTGTCATGAAGCAGAAAATTTAACTTGTAAATTAACACGCGTCTGTTATGAATTATTTTATTTAAATTCATACGCGACGCGATGTGACCATAAGACGCACACCGGATCACAGCGCAGCGCCGCAATTTGAATTATTTTTTGTGGTTTTGTGTCGCAGGATATGGTACGAATTAACGTATACAAAGTCACGTATTTCGAATTGCTTTTTATTAGGTTGTTGTCCCGTGTAATATATGAGAGAATGGGACCACCATTTTTGTTTAAATTGCATTGAAAAAAATTAATCAAGGTGCAATTGTAGAAAGAACCGAGTCGGTGAAATTCCTACGCGAATTTTCGTGGAAAGGTTTCCAATCCAGTGCATCTGTGAAATGAAACGTAATCTGCACCGTGGTTTTGGAAAGCGAACCGCATCAGTCTTTATTCGTGTTTTTATTGGCTGGCGAAGTAATTTTTTGATTAGATGGCATATTTGATGAAAATTTTGATGTTTTGCGGTGTTGGGTGAATTGATGGGAGAATCGATTTATTGAGAGGAATGTGAAAATCAAAAGTGCATAAATTTATGGTCGCAGATTGAACTAAATTTCAATTATTTTCGACAAATTGAAAAAAAAGAACAGAACAGTCGAGGTTGAAAAATTTTTTGAATGTAGGAGTTTGAAAATTTGATCTCATAAACATACAGAGACAAGGGTAGTTTTTTTTTCAAGTCCTCTCTCCCCCCATTCCAGTATAACCCGGTAGCAGCAAGAAAAAATATTGGACGAACGTATTACATAGGTACCTTTAAAACAGACGGGACACGTACCTACTCTTAAAAAATTGTATTGAAAAAATTTTTCAACTATGGGAATCGATAATACTCGTACTTAGACAATTAAATAAATTCCCAAATTATGATGTTTTGCCTGACTTCAAAATTAAAGGGGCCACGAATAAAACTTTCAAGAAAAAAAATTGAAAAAAATTACAAGAAATGAATAGGTAGTACCTACTTTCAAAACCGACTAAATTTTGTTCTAGAGATTTTTTACCCAACATCAAAATTGAAGGGGCTAAAAATCATTCAAAGTAGATAATTAAGGAAACTTGTAAAACAATTTTGAAATCATTTCAAGCAGGGCTGATTTTAAAGCAATCGTGATTCGAGTGGAAATATATATTTCCACTCGAATCACGATTTTTGACCAACATTTTTGGTCATTATTTTGATCAAGAAAAGACGCAAATGCTTTTGTCTTGATTCTAATTTGGAAAAATTCCGAAATTTGAAATCAAAACTCAATATTTAGTCACAATTTTTGACCTGAAAACTATTTTTCTAAAATCGCAAAAATCCTAGTCTAGCAATTGTATTTCAAAGTTGAAAAAAAAACTTTTGGATTAAACATCAAAATGGTACTTAACGATTTTTGACCAAAAATTTCAATCAATATTTTTTATTTTTAAGTTACAAAAATGTCATAAATTTGATTCGAAACTTATAAAAAATTCATTTGATTTTAAAATCTTGGAAACCCATAATTTGAAAATGAGAGCTATAAATTATTTGAAATTTATAACCTAAAAATCAGTTTTCGGAAAAATCATAAGTTCCACAATACCTAAAAATGATTTTCAAAATTGTTATTCAATTTCGAAGTTATGAAAAAATTTATGAAAATTCATGATTTTGATGCACCAAAAGAATTACACGAAAAACTTATGATTTGGAATCGAAAATGATTTCAAAAAAATTCATAGATGACTCAAAATCGAAGTGTGTGCATTCCCAAAATTATTATCTCCCTCAAAAATTGAAAATGAGGGGGAGGGGAGAGTTGCAGATGGGGCAATATCTCGAAAAAAATCGTAATGGAACTGTGTTTGGAAATTCCAAATTTTCTTTAGAATGAGCCTTGATTTCAAGACTGACATTGAAGAAGTTATTGAGGATATAATCCCCCCTCCTCCCCCCGAGTCACAAAAAAGTCATTTTAATGGAAAATCAAGTAGTAAGTTTACATGATGCATTAAGATTGAATGGGAAAACTTACGAAAATGTTGACCTCTTTTCTTGGAAAATTTGGAAAATTCTGCATTTTGAGCAGAAATGGGCAAAATCATTCCCAAAATGATTTTAAATAACAATATTGAAATCACTTCCAAAATTATTGAACACTTCTACGATTCAACAAGTCATGATTTCGATGATTTTACTATGATTTTGCCTATCTCTGACTTTGAGTGGGAAAAATTATAAAAAATTAATGTGGAGTAGGAAAATCCAAAAAAATTCTATTATAATCAAAACTTTCAAATGTTAGCCCCTTCCCCCTTCAATCAAACCAAATTCAGTTAGTCTCTAAATGTAAATGAAAATCGATCGAAAATATGTAATCATATATCAACCCCCCCCCCCCCCTGAGAATATCCTAAAACGCAGTTTGAAAAATTTCAAATGATCACTAGCCCCTTCAGTTTCGATGTTAGGTAGAAAAACCATCGAAAAAAAGATTATTAAATTTTTAAAAATCTTATTCATTTTCATTATTACTATTTTTGAATGAATTTTCTTGTTGAAATTTCTGTTTGTGCGGTTGTGCCTCTATAATTTTAAAGTTAGACAGAATTTCGTCAAATGGGGATTTTTTCAATTTTTTCGATGCTCTCCATTCACACGATTAAAAATTTATAGGCATTTGTTTCGTCCCTTCAATTTTAGAGATGGATAATAATACTCTTATGTCCTTCTGAAGTGTTTTTTTTTGTATTCTGCATTCAGTTATGTCCAAATTTTTCATTTGGGCATCCTCTCAGCTAACATCCTCATTCAATTCATTTTTAGTAAATTTGGGAGATCTTTTTGAACATTTTCAACGATTTCTCCAGACTGAGTAAAAACATTTTTGCAAATTTTCCAAAAATTCCTCAACTGAAAAAAAAAAAACAAAAGCTTAAAATTCAAAATACGTATACATAAGCTACCTATACAAATATTCTCTTCTCAAACTGAACAAATTTTACTTACCTAATGTCCATTTCAACACCTCGAAGAAAAAAAAGAAACTAACCAAGACGAGACTACCTACCTGGTTCAACCTATGTTTTTTCTCTCCTCTGGAAATTTGTACCTAAAACTCTCACGTTAATTAATACAATGTAGTTTACCTTATAGTACCTATCGCATGCTGGGGAATTTATTAAAATAACTCTTTTCGGTAATTTCACGCGGTATTAAACGTTTAATTATATAATTTTTATTTACAGTGAGATCCAGCAGTAATTGTAGCGCGAGAACAAGATTAATATTAAGTACAGGCTCGAGTTCGGAGAGTCCACCGGAACAAAATTCAACGACAGGTAAATTGTTTTTTAAAAAAATGTTTAAATACGACTATATAATTACTGTACGATGCTATTATATGTACGCACGTAGTTGGTATATTCGTTTAAATATCTAATTTTATACTTTCAATTCCAATAAAATTCGATATTTTTCACTTTCGGTTCTTAATGCTGATACAGCTAACGTGTAATTATACCTATAATTATTTAAATTAGTATTTCGGTTCCGCCGGATTACTTCCATGTTCAGGTACAACATAGTTTTGATGTTGAATGTATTGCATAAGCGGTGCCTTGTATAGCAAAATATCAAATGAGTTGAACCGAATATTGCTCTAGCCTTATCAACGAGTTCTGATTAATGAAATTATCATTAATTTGATTTTTCGAATTATTAATCATCGGTATTTTTTCACAGGTACTACTTGGGACTGGTCAACGGAAAAACCTCCGGAAATAGAGGTTACCAACGTATGTCCAAATTGTGGCCCCCAATCGTCTTTGATAAATACGCAAAACAGCAGGGAACTTATTGCTCTTCAAGCTGAACTGGAAACCACGAAAGCTGAATTGGAAAGGGCTAAAGCCAGGGTCGATTCTTTGACTAAATCTTTACATCATGTGCCAACCCAAAAGTAATATATTTGTTTTGAAAACAGTTACGAAGTTAGAGTTGAAAAGAATTTTTATGATGAATTTTTTTCTGATTTAGAGAACTGAGTGCTCCTCGATTAGTACGATGTTATGGAAACTTGTATTCTCAAGGACGTGTTAATGCTTTGGAAGCTTTGGATGCGATACCGCAACTTCATGGAGCTTCTGAGTTGAAATCTAAGATTTTGTTTTCCATTGTTGTGGTTGGTATTGCTGATAGTTGACAAGACGAAAAAAAATTGGTCGTTTTATACCATTTTGTAATTTTAAAAAATTGGATAACACATCACTCACATCATTTATGATATCACTTATTCATTTTATTAAAAAAAAAAAAAAAAATAGCTACGATAATTGAAGCAATTCTATCTGTTTTGAAAAACACTGTAATAAGTTTTAAAAATTTATAATTTTGGTATTTAATATTTTTAAACTTAATGTTTTTTATTTTTTCATCTTTCAATTTCTTTTTTTTAATATTTTCTTTTTTAAGTAGGTATAATTATTTTTTGGTTGTTTTTCAATTTATTTTATGCTTCAATTTAGCACTTTTTTTCGTTTTTTTTTTTTCGTTCAATGTCTCAGATAAATTAATTATAAGTACATATTGTAGCAAATAATTGAATCATATAATAATTTTAATTCTGAACTTTCAGTTGGCTTTTCGATCAGCCCAAGCATTACTTTCGCAAAAGAAAGATCAAGTGAAGCTATTACTATTCAATCCAACACCACCGAGCTCTTCTCAAACCGAATTAGACACTGCCATAACAACTTATCTACGCAGAACCGTCGACACATTCGATATAACACCATGTATCGAGGTATATTATCTAGTGGTTATTTCCTTTCAACAGAATCATTTTCCTCGAAAGTATTTGAACGTATAATATATTGACGCACCTTCGTGAAATTTCAGGAAGTCAGTACTCAGCTATGGGCTACATTGTATGACTATCCTTGTTTGAAAAATTGCACCGGATTGCTGCAGTATATCAAGGATTCGGTACGATTGGCTTGGGCCCTGAGTAACCAAGTGAGTACTTCAGGATCAATAATAATATTTATAAGATGTTGGCAAAAATTGATTACTATTTAATGTACTATTACAGACTCCATGTTACGTATTGGAATATGAACAGAGAATATATCGTCAAGATGTCCACGTACGTTTCCATACATCGAAGAACGATAATGACCAAATACGTACGTACTTGTGGCCTGCACTTCTAGAAGGTCACGGTGGAGCTTGTGTTCATAAAGCTGTTGTACTTACGTAATAGAAGTTTTTTTTTTTTTAATATTTCGTGTCGAATAATTTATTATACCTACATTATTTTGTTAAATAATTGTGTATTAATAATTTTTTGCAGTATTGTAATGTATTTTTTTTTATACGAAGCCGAATAAAATCGAATACAAGTTTTTATTAATTATTATGTTGGAATGGCGAATCTTTATTTCAGCTTAATTAGACATAGGTTGGTAATGATGTAGTTCTAAAAAATAAAAACATAAAAATAAATATTTATTGTAACAAAGAAGAAACACGATGCGGGGGGAAAAATAATAACAAATATTTGCATAATAATATGCTACAAACAATGCGAAAATAATTTACATTTTAAAACAAAGTAACTGTTAATATTACAATATAAGTTGAAAGTAGAAAAATATAATTCTCGGGCATGTATTCAGGGTGCGTACAAAATGGACATGAAACTTGGTTACCTGTACCCAGGTGCACGTAATAATACATAGAATACATCGCATCGAGCCCAACGAAAAAGCATTAGTACTGGCGTTAAATTCGGTAAAGCGACGTACAAACAAATTTACTGTTTACAAAATCGACGCGACGATTAAACTTATTGTAGTTCTCTTTCGAAGCTATAATTCACAGCGGCGGAATGGTAGTAGATTAACTACGCAAGGCTTGGAGACGGTTTTGCATTTCTTTTATCGCCTCTTCGTCTTCTTCTTCGCTTAGATCATCGACTTGTTCGACTTTGGCTTTCGAGCCGCTAGCTCCAGGAACTTCAGTAACGGTAGCGGGGGCGTTTATTAAAGCTCCGGCGGCAATTTCTTCGATGACCTGTGACGAAACAATGAATTACATCGTGAGTTCGCGAGTAAACAAAACGTATGGAAAAAATAAAAAAACTGTTCAAGGCGGTGCCTCGTTGGTAATGAGAATGACGTCATGGGTCAAGATTTCAAGATTAATAAAAACGACACGTATTTATGGCAGAAAACTAGAGTACTACGTTTGTTTATAAATGGTATTTGGATCAGAACAGCTCTCACTTTATTCACTTCGGTTTGGATTTCTTCTTCCATGTCGTCGACATCTTCACCGGTAACTGAATCGAGTGTTTCGTCTAGCATTTCATCGATAATGCCAGCCTACGAGAATAAACATTTCATTAGAATTTTCCCAAACTCGAAAAATTTCTTTTAAATTTACTACCTTCATCATTTCTTTCGATAAATCTCGCATTGTAGCTGCAACCTCAGGAACTTTTATCAGATTTTGCATCATTTGCATCACTTCTGTACTCTTTTGTAACGAACCAGCCACACGTAGAGTAGCTGTTGAACATATAAAATCGAATACAATCCGTGAAAAATTTCCATCACGAAGATAACACAAAATGTACACTTACACAGTTGATTTTTCATTTGCATTTGTATCGAATTCAACTGGGTTTTAGATGTTCTTATTTTATTCGTTGCTTTTCTAGCTCCTACGATTTCTTTGGCTAACACAACGCAGGATTCTTTATCGTTTTTCTTGGCAGCTTCTTTCAAAGAACGTTTTGCTTTTTCTTCTTCTCTTTGAATACCTGAAATATACATTCGTGTTATTCTTCTGGCACATATGGCATTACCAAGGTTCAATATTCAGGTACTTCTTATCTGACGATCCAATTGGTATCCTTCTTTTCGGATTTTATGGCACCATTCGTTCACCTACACAAGTACTCCGTTATAATCTCATATTGTGTAACGTTAAGTGCATCATAACAGTATTCGATAAAAAAGGAACTTAATTACTTACCATATCTTTGGGATCTTTTTGTTGCGATTTGCCAAACAGCCCCATTGTGTAATTCTGTATTATTTTTTAAAAAAACACTACAAAAATCAAGATAAAAAAGTAAAAGTATAAACTACTGAAACTTTCAATAAACATACAGAAATTTATCAACAATCCGATGATGACTAATTATGCGCAGAAGTGGTTTGAAATCTGCAATAAGAGTACCATAGAGTAAGCGAATAAGCAAACAGAAGTGAAATTTAACGATGGAATTTTGGCAAGAGTTAATTATTGAAATAAATTAGAAGAAAATTTAGAAATTTGTTTTTAAAAAACAATAAAAAAATGATTAACTGTTTATCAATAATTTTTTTTACGAAACCTGCGAATGTTGCATAATTTCATCTCATAAAAATGGCAACATTGTTAATGCGCATTTCGATTGTTTCGTATTCGGTTTATTGCCGTTTTTTAATATTTAGCGTACCTATTTGTGTTCTGTGAAAATGAATAGGTAATTCTTGAATTTTTTTTGATTGAGACTTGAAATATAAAACTAATTAATTTTAATTAATAGATCAACCGAAAAAGGTAAATTTAGTACCAATTATGAATATTTTCATATCAAATAATTGAAAATAAATCAATATAAACTCCATTAACGGCATATTATCTCTAAAAATGCGAATTCTCCCACATTCCAAGTATCACCACGTTGTTTGGTGAAAAAAATCAAAAACGATCTCGTCTTTCTGCGCGTCGCTTCATCTGTGATCTTTTTGTTCTGTTTTTTTTTCATCGCTCGACTTATTTTGTTACATTCTGTGCAATTGCCTTAATGTCCGTTCATTTTGTTTTGTTTTCGTTAAAATTAATGCAATTCATTCGTAATTAATTCGTTAAATAAGTTATTAATTAGAATATCTCGTGCGCCAAGTAATACCGAACGCAATCCAAACCAACGGATCGGACGAACATTGAGGAAAACGTAAGTTGCATCACTATTCGTACGAACGCTTGTTATAAACTTAACCGGCGTTAACAAAATGTCATTCACTCTTTGAAAAACCACTTTCGCATAAACTCTACGGCGAGTCTTACACTTAGTTGAGTTATTTTCTGGATCATATCCCCGATAATTTTTCACCGTCTCGCGGTACCTTCGACGGGTACATATCAACTCTTGAATATCCAAGGTTTACATACCCCACAGTACATATAATACGACATGCATACTGACAAACACTACCATAGATCTGTGTTCACTGTTAATTACACTGTATGTATGTTAACGTATGTACGTGTGAAATATTCAATTGAATGATTAAGTTTCGGTATTCTGTATGTCCTGCGATTGATGCTGCAGTGCGAAGAATTCCAAAACGTATTTTTTTGAGTGGTGCCGTTATATTGTATGCTTGGCTGAACTTGATCAAAAAAAAAAAAAAAGAAGAAAAAAGCGTGCTAGTTTTGATTGAGAAATTAATAACGTTCGTGTATTTAATAATATGGTTATGAGCGCCGAGAATAATGTACCGAAGGTATCAAGCGTTCAGCACTGACAATACTGATGAATTTGTTGATTTATATGCATTTTTCGGTCGCGTAGTAGATGGCACTGAACTTGAGTAAAATTAAATATTCGATAAGTAATATAGCATTTATGTACGATAACGTTGTTTAATCGATTAATAAGATTGTATTACGTATGTACTTTGGCTTTTTTTTTTCCTTCAAATACTCGATTTTAAGAGAAAAGAAACAACGTAAAGAATAGATTAACCTATAATCGCTAAATTGTTATTAATATTGGCGGTTGTGGTTTAACCAATCGTAGCGTCTCCGTCTGTGTATGTAAACAAATGATGCATTTCTCTTTGCTGCTCTGTATTCTTGTATTTTATCGACTATTGTTTATTTATGATAATTATGTGTAAAAAAAATTCCGAGAGGATTATTTATACAAACGATTACGACCATTTGTATGTACAAATATGTATATAATATTATATTAACCACGTTAAAATTTCTGTTTCAGTTTATAGCCAGTCGTATCGACGAGACGTGTTGTGTTATTATTGTACCTACGAAAAAGACTATGCTTCTTAAATCGCATAATAAGCATCTCGTAATCGTATTATAAACCTAATTAACCGTGTTAATAACGTTACAATGCGAAAAAGAAAAAAAAGAAGACGTTATATTGTATACTCTTATGTGTTATGCCTTACGTTCGTTGGAATACAATATCATTTTACAGGTTTTAAGATGAGGTGCAGTCTTTCTGGATGAAAAAAGTATCTATTTTTTTCTATTTGTATAAGGATAATGTATTTGTCAGTGCTGATCTTTGCAAAAGAAAAAAAAAAGCATAACTCTTTAAGTGCCAAGTTTATACACATTTTTCGACCATGGTCTTGGAAAGAAAAAGAGTGCAATGACATAATTTTAATGCATGTTCTACTTTTTTCTTTATTTTGACTGCACCTCATGCGAATTGGGGTTTTTTTGACCAAAAGTAAGGTGTCTGCTGCTGTAGCTTCTCTCGGTGGATGACCAAATCGCGCATCGTTGGTTTTTGGGTTTTTCTTTTTTTTCTCTCCGAATACAGCTGTAGCTTTTTTACCTCATTTTGCTTTTGGGAGCTTCGCCTTCGGCGTGTATCACCGCACATAGATTTTATAGATCGCTTCGTTGAGTAATTTTTCCAGCACGTGTGCTTTTTCTTTTTTTTTTTCCTCTTCGAAATATACAAACACGTTTACCACGTAGTACTCGACAACGTGTGACTTTAAAAATTAAAAATAAATCTACGTGTAAATTACGGAGCAGGACCGCAGAGAGCGCTGTAACGGTACAGCCTCTTGGTCTCTGCGATATGCGTATGTATCAAACGCGTAATTATCATCGTCGCAGCGTACCGTAAACTACTCGGAGGAAAAAAAATTCATTTTCGGTCTCCTTCTGTGACATTATCACGTGTACGTGTTCTTTCATCTGTGTACATAGTATGGCCGTACGCCCCACACCTCGTTCAACGTCCTCCCATTATCGAAAAAATTCGTCTTGCGAAAAAATATTTCATCTCGGAATAGCACCGTCGATTACATTGTACCGTCGCAATGCCGAACACGAATCGAGCTAATTAATTACATCATATTCGAGGCTGTTTTATAGTCTCGCCCAAGAATAATTTTTAAACCGAATTCGAAATTTGTCTCGCGTTACGAAGGTAATGATTGATTCAGTTTGCAAATTATTTGAAAACGATACGATTCGGTTGGATTGTGGTTTCGTACGTTTGTCTCTCTGGCTTTGCGATATTTTCACTCGTTTTATGGTCTAATATTTCTTCTAAATTTATGTGTTTTCTGTTCCAAAAACTCGCGTATTCAGGTTTAATCGTAAGTTGAACCGAGGTACGAACGCCGGAAGTCTCATTACCATATGGTCTCGATAATTTCATCGATAACGAGGGTCTCTATGTTTTTCCATTGTGTACCTTGGTGTGTGTGCTTTTTGACTTAGAGGATGGGTGCGGTAAGGGCGTAGTAGTGAAGTTGAGTGGTGTTTGTAAATGTTTTGATGGTTGGGGAAGAGGACGGGAGGGGGGAGGAGGTGATGTTGACGACGGCTGTGCTCGAGTGAGATTATGGAGACGTTAATTATTGATGAAAATGATTTGGCCTGGTCGATTAAACCGAAGATAATACGAGGTACTTTTGGTGGTTTTATTTGTTGAAAACGATCGTTGAGAAATTACATTTGAATTGTTTCATAATCGAATGAATTTTTAATTTTGTGAATTTTCCACGTAAATTATTCCCCATTTGATTACGTATTGGTTTCCTTAATTACATTCCTGCACATGTAAGTACCTTTCATCAGCCCTCCCCTCCCCAAACGTAATCTAGGGTGCTACATCAATCGTACAATATGCAAGGTCGCCCACATAGAAGGTCGATGGTTTCGAATATGAAGAGAAAAATAACTTCGAATGCAAATATCTCGAAAACTAAGCCTTCTAGGGGAAAAACGATTTGCTTTTAGTAGATGGAGGATTTCAAACTCTACAATTTTGATTCTTATCATTTTTTTCCTAGGACCCTTAATTTGGCCAGAAAATCCATGTTTCTGGAGAATTTAGTCCATATACAAAGTCGATGGGTTTGAAAATGAAAAAAAATTCCAATGAATGTGGATTTTCTAGCCAAACTTAGAGTCCTACGAAAAAATGCTAGGAATCAAAATTGTAGAGCTTGAAATTTTCTTTCAGCTATGATCGATTGGTTTTTTTCTAGGAGGCTTAGTTTTCGAAATTTTTACAGTCAAAAGGTTTTTTTTTCATTTGCAGAACTATTGACCTTCTACGTTATAACAATCAATTGAATCACTGATGGTACTGGAAATAATTGTGAAAAATATACTTAGATGAAGTATCATTCAATTTTCTGAGCCTCCTTCTCCCCCTCCCGCTCCCACCATCGAGGATATTTTTTCAAAAAATTATTCATGGGTCCAGAAAATTCAAAAAAATGGATTTCGTAAAATTCATTTTAGTCAAAAATAATAATTATTTACCTTATCTTAGATCATTTCAGAAATAGTTCTCGTTTTATCAGACTGCGAAGCCCCAAAAATTAATTTTTGTAAAATTATGCTTTTTAACCTCTTCCACCCTAGGTCCTTAATTTTATTACCGATGGAATTTCACTCGTCTACAATTTCAAATTTAATGCTGTATTGAGTGTTTGTCTCCCCTCCTCTCATCGCCCTCCGTAGTTTTCGGTAAAATGAAAAAGACACACTTAGCTATTGAGAAATTTACAAAAGTTAGTTTCGTATTTTTGAAATTTTCTATCTATTCGATTGCGTTTTTCATTTTTTGCACGTATAATTGTGTGGTATTCTTCAAAATAATTTCATACTTCACAATTTCTGATCCCCTCCCCCTCCCGTCCTCAAAAACATTCTGCCATATGTAAATGCCTCTCATTAAAATAAATGCTAAAAATATACTGAGATGAAATATCATTCATTTTTCTGCTCCCCTCCCCCCACCAAAAATATTTTTTAATGAATGATTCTTTAGATGATCCAAAAGTTCGTAAAATTCAATTTTATTCAAAACTAGACGGCTGGGCTGCTTCGCGGCCCATCCCCCTAGCTGCTGTTACGTGTAGGAAGCGATTTCTCTTTGATTATAAAAATATTTTAGCAAAAATTGTTATAAAATTTTATGGAAAAAAGGAACTAAACCCTTTTGGAAAAATGTCAGCGTTACGTACAGACGGATCTTATCTGACAAAATATCTAAAAGTCGTTTTAGGCTTTTTTAAAAATGTCATAAAAAATATTGACGTTGCATATTCAAAATTTTCATAAGTTTCATAGAGTCTGATGAAATGTATGCGATTTTGGTCAAAAATGTTTTTTTTTGTTAGAATCGCCATTTTTTGTTCAAAATCGTCATCAATTTATGGACAAAATTGTCAATTAAAAGTAAAGATTGTCATATCAGGGTAAAAACTGTTACTTTTGACCAAAATTGTAATTTTTTTGTAAACGATACCAATTTTTGTCAAAATTGTCATTTTTTGGTCAAAATTGTGATTTTAAAGTAGAAATTGTCATTTCAAGGTAGAAAATGTCATTTTTGGTCGAAATCACCATTTTCTGTCAATATTGTCATTTTTTGGTCCAAACTGTCATTTTTTG
>FIZU01028710.1:0-16256 GCA_900064475.1 Pseudococcus longispinus
AATATATTGCGCCCGAGCGAAGCGAGGGCGAAAATTTTGCACAAAATGACATTTAAATGCTTAAATTTCATTATTTTTTTCAACTTTTCGGTCGTCAAGGGGGGGGGGGGTTCAGACCCCTGGACCCCACCCTTAAGTACGCCACTGGGTTTTGGAAAATATTTCAATGCACACGATAAATTATATTTTTTAATATTTTATCTAGTTCAATAGAAGAGTAAGTACCTATGTTGGATTAAATATACCTACTACCTACTATCAGTTTCCTTTTAAACGCTGCAGTTGATTATGGGTTAAAATTTACATAGATTAAAATTTTGTCTCTTGTCTGCTCCAAATCTTTAACCAAATTTTTCCTTAATAACCCAACAACTGAACTTGCATTAATATCAATTCAGTAATCAATTCATTTCATTCATTTCTTTTTAAGTAGGAAACTTGTTTTTAAAAAAAAGTTTTATTTTGACTCTGCTACATTTTTAAGGAATTGATTGTTTTTGAAATAGAATAATGAACTATGAACGAATATTGTTTATTGGAAAAAATAATTTTTCATGGATTTAATTTGCCTTTTTGATAGTTTTTTACTTGTAAACAATCAATCGAAAGGTTTTAAGATATTATGTAATAAGGGAATTTTAAATTACACGAGTATAATTAGGTTGCAATCGCTTCAATAGCGTGAAAAAATTATGCTCACACAAAATATTCTTATCTGTTGGGGAATCGTTACGAGTTCCATACAATACAGAATACCGAGAGCATCTTTTAATAAAAACCTGAAACTTGATTAATTTGCTTTTTTTTAATAATTTGTACGTCGAGTTAAATACCCCATTAATTATCCTCGTCGCTTTTTTTCAGGCTGTTGGCGCGCTTAAAAAATATTTTAATAAAAGTAAAATGCAAGCGAGATTTAAAATTTCGTTCAAACGATCCCGAGTGAGATACTCGTGTAATTTAAATCGACAAAAAATAATTTAACGATCGTTAAACTCGCCATGTTTCGAATAAATTTTATTGTATTTTTATGCTCGATATTCTTCCGTACGATAAAAAGATTCAATTGGTATGCGAACGACCAATGATAATTTTTCCAACCAAATCTCACGAGTGTAGACTTTCATTCATCGAGTGAAAAATAATGGCTGGGTTTCAGGTATAACGAATTTAACGATTTTGGTTTCAATGTCACCTGCAAAAAAAAACGCGTTAATAAAATTGTCTATTTCGGAAATCAAAGGCGCAGGTGAAAAATTTGTCGCTTTTTTCAACTGCCCGTTCATACGAAACGATTTATTTAACGACTTCGTCTTTTATAATGGAAATTTTAGAAATTTTTATGCAATTGTAAAATGTAAATTTTTCTGTTCGAATATTTTTCACCTTCAGATGATGAACGTAAAACATTCTCAGAATATATTATGTCATCAAAATAATGAGCGGACGAGCTTCGAGCTGGAGGAATTTTCATTACGAATGTGTAAAAAAAATAATTGTATGAAAATACGATTTAATTATGTAAACGCAGAAATGATTTATTTTCAAAATTTAACAAAATGATGATCAAAAATTTCAAAATTTACCAATTTTCCAAACGTTTAAGGGGCGGGATGTTCCTCCTGGCTCATCTTTTGTTGCATTTTCTTTAATATCTTTGACCTTAATGCTAGATGAAGTATGTGAATTTTCTCAAAAATCATAAATTTATCCTTAATTATCTAACTCGAAGTTTTTAGGTCTACAGGGAAGTTATAATTCCTCGTACATTTGAAACATTTTATGAACAATTGACTAGGTACCTATTTACGATGAATAAAATCCATTCTTTTAGATTCCTAAAAAAATTACAACGCCTACCTTCTTTTGAATTCTACGACGAGGAATTTTCATTCACCAATAATTATCACTTCGGGATTGAGTATATAATCTTTAAAAAAACAGCATGGGATCTAAAGTTCAAAATAATGCTTATGTCAGACAAACCGATGAAAAGTATTCGCCGATTAACTGGTTGCGTGTCTGAGGCATTCTCGTTTAAAATTCATTGGCTGGATAAATCGACAATGACTACCGTATATTTACCTCTGTAGCATTAATCACTGGTCGGGATTTGGATTCCAGTTACAACGTTTCGAAGAATTTTCATAGTTGAAGAAACCATACCTACTAATACAATCCGCTAGATCACGAATTGGGCTTTCAAGTTGAAAATTTTAGGCTTTGTACAATAGTTTATTGTGCATTTGATACTTGCTTAAAAAAATTGAAAATTAATGTCTACCTAAAGCCAAAATTAGAAACATCCTGAAAGATAATTTGCTTTTGCTTCCTATATTAATATCTCATTTATCAAATTGAACAATTCGTTATCGAAATTATACGAAAATTAGCCAAGAACCATGTTTGAAATCTATACGTAAAAAATTAGATGCCTCTCAACGCCCCAAGATGTTTCATCTGTACGCAAGCTTATTAAATTCTCATTTAGCCATCAAGTATCATACCATAGGGTTGAAATTAGTATTACCAAGAATCAAAAATGTTGAATTTTGTTTCACTCTATCAGATGTTCTGGGTGTATTGCATCATTAGAATTCAAATATGTTCGCAGCAAGGCAACCGAGATTTATATCTAAAACATTACAAGTTTAGTTTTTTAGCGATAATAGCCCGGGCACACTTGAACAGGTTTTAGCAATGGCACTGTACTCTATCCAGCTAGTAAGGCTGTTGAACTGATAGAATTCGTGACGAACACTCCTTCTACTCTATAGTCTAGTGCTGTATTATACCTGGCGACGATTACTGTCAGCTAAATACAAACCACTCCTTATTATTCGCTAATGACAGCTATTCTTCAAGATCAGTAATTTACTCGGAATATTCTCTCGTACTGTTTAAAATACGTGTACGTATACGTATACCTATTCGAGTCTATGGATTGGAAGATCGCGAATGGATGCGGTGTACTTGTATTTTGTTAAATATAACGAAATGAAGTGTTTTTAGATTCGAAATGTTTTTATTTGTTGGGGTTTTCACCAATAGAGATGCTTTAAAAATATCGTTCTTTTTGTGTGAAAAGTTACATTTCGAAATACAATAATTTTACATCTTTACAAGGTTCATTGGGTATACACAGTGTTTCATAGATAATGTCCCTCCTTCCACTGGAAAATCTATGCGTGTTCAAGTTCAAGAAAAAGTCTTGAAAAAATCATTATTTTTACTCAAAATGTCAAAATTTTATAATTTGCTCAAAAATGTGAGTTTTTTAGTGTTTTTTTTTTGGAATGAAACACGCGCATAAGTTTTGATTCGAGCAAGATAGAGAACTGGGGTTTGCGCAGTTGGAAAGAGGACATTTTTTTACACAATTCTAATTCGTAACAGGTTAATATGAGAAAAATTCAAAAATTTTGCTAAAATCGAAAAAAATGACAATTTTTTGTGTTTTTTGAATGTTTTATTAGTGATTGGGACTACCCGATCAACCAACCCTAAAACAATTTATATGAAAAAAATCAAGAGTAAATGCTCCGTTCAATGAAGCAAACCGCAACTCTCTAACTATCATAGTTAAAGTTTTATGACAAATCAAAAATGATGAACAAGATTAAAAAAACGATTTTCTTTGAAATGAGTACTTATAACTTTGCCCCTTCAATTCTAAGGGTAGTCAAACATACTTTCTTGTGCTTAATACGAGTTGCCTACTTGGCCAATGGAAGGAGGGACATCAGCTATGAAACACCCTGCATATTTAATTTTTATCAAAATTTTGATCTAGTGCTTCGAATGAATATAACGCATTTACCCGCTTCCTCCTTTTCTCAGAAGCCTCGTTTGGATCTGGGACCAAAACTACTTCATAAATGGATCCGAGAGACACCCCCTCCCCCGAAAAGCATTCCCCTCCTAATTTTTATCCAAAAAAGCACTTCTTATTTCGGTTCCAAATTTGAATAATTGAATTTGCCACACCTAACACCTTCCCTGAGATTGAAAATTTTTTGAAAGGGATTCTTTACGGCTCAAAAAACTCCAAGAAGTTTGATGCCATAAGCCCCAAATCTGCCCTCCTGCTCTTTTGACTTTGGAGCTATTTCAGTTGCACCTAACACTATTAGAAGCTCACTCAATATTTCTTGTATCTTCAAGAGGATTTTCGTTAAGAATTTCCATTTTTGGCAGTTTTCAACCGAATTTTCTCAAACTTGCAGGAACAGCAGACGGTATCAAAAGTAATTTATCGAACTTTTCGAAAAAAATTAGATCACTTTTTCAGGGTCAAATCGACATTTTAAGCTTTCTAACAGCCATTTTGGTAACCCTTTTCAAAGGTGCAATTCTGAAAAAAATATGTATTGTGGGCCCAGTCTAGATCAGGAATGGGCAAAATCATTCTCTAAATGATTTAAAATCAAAATCATAGGATCATCTTCAAAACTCCTGAAAATCATGATCTTTTTTACTAGGTATAAAAATATCATTAAGATCATAACTAGCGAAAAATGTTCAAAATTTGAGTGGTTTGTTCTTGGAACCATGAAGCATGGTAAATTGCGAAGTTAAAAAAGGATTTCGTCTTATCTTCAAAATTCCTAAAAATCAAGATTTTAAACGATCATTTTTTTAAATGATTCAAAATAATGATTTTTTTACTATAAAGAAATCTTCAAGATCAATGAGATCATTACTTGCAAAAAAATTTCAAAATTTGGTACCAGCTTGTCGTTTACACACAAATAACGTAGTGCTTTCAATAAAAAATTATTTTGGTTTTAATGATCTTCTTTTCTTAAAAATTTAAAATCATCACATTCAAATTATTCATCTCAATGATTTAAAATATTTAAAATCATGATTGAAATGATCTTATTGATCTTAATGATCTTTTTTGTAAAATGATTTTGCCCATCCCTGGTCAAGATATACAATCTCATATTTGTGTAGAATTTGACATGGTGGTGTGTACCTTCAAAAATGCAAAAAACCGATTTTTTCACCGATTTCCCCCTCTTAAATGGGTCATTTCTGTTCGATTTTTTTTTTTCAATATATCATCAATGACACCTAAATACATCATGAACCTGCATTTAGACCAAATTCGTTCATTTTTTCTATTTTTTTCAATTTTCTTTTGAAATGCCCGAATGACGCCATTTTGGGAACCCACAACCTCTTCCGAAATGATCTTAGATCCCAAAAATCGTGACTGGACTTTTTTCAAGTCGGAATCTATCATAGGTGCAATTTCAGCAAAATCGAGAAACTTGAATTTTTTTCCAGTTTATTTTATCATGAAATCTCACCAAGTCAAAAATACACAAAATTCTTGAAAAAGAGCAAAAAAAAAAAATTTCTCGATTTTGCTGAAATTGCAATATATTAAATCTCGACCTGAAACTTGTCGAAACATGATTTTTAGGCCCTTGGGTTTCGTCTCAATTTTCACTAAAATATGTTTTCGAAAATTACCCCTTTTTCGGATTCAGTTTTCCTAAAATTAAAAATTCTTGTTTTACACCAACTGCGATTTTTTTACTGGGATGGAGTTCATCAGCAGCTATAATCCAACAGTGACGTATTCGGGGTGGTCCAGGGGGTTTGAACCCCTCTTGACGACTGAAAAAATACAAAAAATTATGAAATTTAAGCTTTTAAAATACCCTTTCCTGCAACAATTTTTATCCTCGCTCGCTCGGGTGCAACATATCTTCTTATTTTATTAAAATATTGGGTATTTTAAAAAAAATTCACGAAATTTCTTTTTTTTTACGAAGACCCCGCCCGCCCCCTCCCATCCTCCTTGATTGATTGTCTGGTTACACCCCTCTGCAATTCAAACTTAAGACTAATGGCTCCTCAACTTTGTCATTTAATTAGGCTTACATTTTTTATCCACAAAAATAAAAACTAACTCATGTTATGGTTACTAAAATGGAATAAAACAAGGGATGAACGATTAAAGGGTTTTTAAGCTCCAAGATACGTAAACATGGGGGTCTTGAACGAAACATGTTTTGGTATTCTGGATGTACTCGATGATTCTGAAATATGCAGGTATCTTGAAGAAAAATGCATTTAAATTTTCATGATTTTTTTGGGTGGGGGGGGGGGCAGCCGGATGATATTTTAAAATCAAAACAGCAATAACTGAGTAAGGGGAATAAATCGAAAAAATGGTATGATTTTTGAAAAGAAAATTCTCCGAGGGCGAAAATCGTGTTGAAACTATTTTTGGACAAAAATGATTTTTTTAAGAAATAAAAATTACTTATCCACTATTTTTTTTTTAAGAAAACGACCATTTTTACAAAAACGGTTATTTTTGTAAAAAATTGCAATTATAAAAAAATATAAATGACTATTTTAAAATGAAAATGGCAATTTCCAAACAAAAATTACTATTGAATAAAAAAAACGCCAGTTTTGAACCAAGAATAACAATTTTAAAACAGAAAAATCACGGGTTTAAAACAAAAAATTACATATTTAAATAAAAAAAAAACATTCTAAAACAAGAATTACCATTTTAAAATAGAAATGGCAATTCAAAAAAATGACAATCTCTCTACAAAAATCGCAATTTTTAAACAAATTCACTAAACGGTTTGTTTTTAACCAAAAATATATTTAAAAAATATTTTTGTTAAAAGGCAAAACATTTTTGAAGTAATTAGTGGAAAGGGGGGTATTAAGTCCTTTTTATCCCTCTGGCAACAACTTTGAAAAAATACTCAACGAGGAAATAAACCTTGAAAGGTTCTCGTTTCAGTGGCTGAGGAACACAGGAGCAAACTCAATTTGTTTTTAATCGATATCGAACTTCGTCGTTTAAATCAAAGGTACCCAGTACATACTTCCGTATAAAAGACAGATTTTTCAAAAAAAATTGAACAAAGGAAAGCACAAAAAAGATAATTTAATTCTTCTCAAATCCGTATAAACTGAAATAACAAGTACCTCGTACCTACTTACCTAATACCTACCTAGGTACATATGTTTAGTCGAATACTTAGATTGAAAAAAAAAACCCCATCTTCATCATAAAATGTGCTCCCATTTTTTCAAATATTTTGATATTTATTACGTTATGTTTTGATTTAGTGTTTTATACCTATTTCATCAAGTACCTATCTATTTCGTCTCTACTTAGGTAGGTTTACAATAAAAACAATCATAAATCTATAATCCTTCTAATTTCCTACCCAAACAATTAATAATTCCCAATTAATATAATTTGTATCTGAAAAATTAAAACACACGTAATATTTTACGCACACATGCACGTATTTATCACGTCGTAATGTAACTTTAGGGTTCCATTTTAAAATGTTAATGCCGAGAACCTGGATCGTTCACCTTGAGTACCGTTAGTTATTCCCCTCTTCTTCATCTGACAGGAGTTTCATCTTCATATGCACTAAACTTGTACAACCACTTTTTTAGGTTTCTTTTCCTATTCCTTAACAAGTCGATGAACGCTTACTTATTAATTTTATTTTAGAACCATCTTCAAAGCTACTTTAATAAGATTTTTTTTTATTTCAATTCCAGTTAAATTACTTCCTCTAAATTAATATTAGACTAGGTATTCGTTGCGACCAAAATAAAGTCGACAAGATATGCCGGTTTATCTATACCACTTTTCAATACGTTCCTATGCATAAACAAAAATAATTTCCACCAAATTTTATATAAATTTTTTATATGCTTTATTTGACAGTTATACGTATTTGTGTCTAGGTATACCTATATACTTACCAGTACGTTTCATTATGTTTATTTTCGTGTTTTCATTTAAAAGCTTTTGTATAGGTACCTTCAGGTTTGGTGAATTTAAAATTATTACTCTGACATTTCGCGAAATTTTTATTACCATTAGTTTTTTTTTATCTCTTAGAATTATTATACGATTTAGGTATATATTCGAGGTTATAAATGTATTCGATACCATACGTATAGATAAATAAAACAAATGTTGAAAAAATTTAGGTACCTATTGAAATATAAAATGCTATCTAACATTGCATCGGTGATTTTCAAACAATAAAGATATACTTCCGAATCGAAACACGAATAAGTTCCATGAAGAAAAAATAATTAAACCGAAAACAGCGTATTATCGTTGACATTTTGTTATCGATTATAATCGGTTGAAAGAAAATCTGTTAAATTTTCGTTTCGCTGTGTAGGTATTTCCACGAAGCTATTTTGAGACACGTTGGTGAATTGTGAAACCAAAGTGACGAGAATTTACTGTAGTTTTCCGTTGAGTATTGATTAACGCCCGGACATTCCGTATAAATTTTAATATCTCCATATTATTTTGGCTACGATGATTTTAATGTGGATTTGTGTTTGGGTTTGGGAACATTTTTTAATCGAGTTTTCATCGAAATAACACATTTTAAAAGTTTTCAAGATTTATTGGTATTTTTTAATTAGCTTTTAGTTGAATGCCAGGGTTTTAGAAATTTCTCAATATTTTCAAGGTTCGTTGAAGTTTTTAAATTAAATTTTCGTGGAAATTCCAGATTGTGGCGTGTATTTCATATTTCGATAATTTTATTGGATGTTAAAATGTGACATTTTAACGGATTATTATATTTTATCTCTTTCTAAACTCTTCTAGGAAATAGAAAAGATCCATTGTGATATATTAACGAGTAGGTAGAGGTATCTACTTTTATACCTATACAAAATTATGCAATTTTTTCATCAATTCGTGTTTTACTCCTCAAATTATTCCAATTGAAAACATCAAATGATGCACCTGATCATTTTTTTTGTGCATAAAAATAACAAAATGTCTTTATGAGGGGGCGAGGGAGAGGGGGAGAGGTAAAAAACCTCATTTTTGCGAATATTTTTGTGCAACAGATTCGAAAATTTTTTTTTTAATAATAGGGGTAGGTATTTGAAGTTTTATTAGGTCTTGAACAAACGTATGAGAGAAAGAAGTACGTAAACCTCAGATAGATATTTTATTTAATGTTATTTGCAGAAAAAAAAATTCAAAAAGTATCGAGAATCAGTTTTTATTTAAAAAAAACTGACGAACATTTGCATAAAATTTTGAGAAAAAACACCATTTTCCAATTTTCCATTTTTCTCTTACTCGTCTGATTAAATAATTCGATAAAAGATACACAATCGTATTAATTATTTTAAAAAAACAATGCAGCCTAATCAAAAATACAAATAACATACGATTTGGTATAAAAAAACGTCTTAAAATGAGCCATTATTCGTTAACGACACGCTCACCAACCCGATTGTCTTTTCACATACTTAGATAAGTAGGCATTGAAAAAAAATTGACCGTTTTGTTTATTCAATAAATGAACTTGTTGATTTTGAAATTGCTAAAAGGAAGGTATGAGATATTATAATATACTGAGAGGCCAATAGACTTAAGTTATTTAGGGCACTGGTGTCTTATCATTCACTACTGGTGGTATAGTAACCAACAACCCTCTCTGACGACCCAAATAAATATTACTTCCCGATCGATAAAGCAAGTAGGAACACGTGCCTACTTTCAGTCGTACACTATACTGAATTGTAAAACCCTACCAGACCCAATGCCTTACATATATTCGTAAAATACAGTACGTATTGTTGTTGGGGGTAGATAAAAGCCTACAAAACTTAAAAACTAGGTTACATTTCGAGGCTAATTTTCATTAACATTGATTCTTTGGAAATCTTTTCTCAATATTTTCCTCACATCGTTCGTTTCATCGTAATGAATTGTTAATCGTCTTATTGCGGTGTCTTTTGTTTTGTACGCAGAAACATGGAGTTATTAAAGATTAACCGTATCTGCACCTAAATACCTACTTATGTTATTAATATTTCATCTAGGTAATTGCACAGACTTACATAGTCGTTTCGATTTAGCTCTAGGTAAGATATTTCTACTATTGTAGATACCCGGTGTTCTTTCGTAGAAATGTAATCTTCATCATTTTCCAAATTATCCCTCCTGGAAAAACAGGTTGATACCTTTTCCAAAAAGAAAAAAAAAACTTTTAAATGCAAACAGTTCATTTTGAAAGGAAACTGTTCGAATGTAAATAGTTTCCATGTTATTGACCTCAAACGTTCTATTGTTTTTTTTTTATAATATTTGAAGGTTAAAATGAAGATAAGCCTTCTACGTAGTCAAATGTACACGAGGTAGTATTTTCTTCCAAATTAAATGGGATTCTATTACGTTTACCTACCTATATATTATTTCAGAGATTTTTTTAATGTAATATTTCAATTCAATTTATTCTCAAGTAGGCATTTTTTTGGCATAAACTATTCTTTTGCGAATTGAAAGAAACGAATGGAAACCCAAAATGCGAATAATTTTTGTAATCTGAATTTAGCATGCTGAAAAATAATGACTTTTTTTTCGTAACGAAGGAAAAACTTTGAATAAAGTGACGTTTACGTTGCTGTGGGAATCGTTTGCTGTGTATACCTGCGTTTTAGAGGGTTCTCATCGCGCATACTCGATTCTCTTTTGCATAAATCCGGCAAGTAATTTCGAAATTATGTAAGTTATGTGATGGAGAATAATTTAAATATCTTTTATCTACGCTTTCGTTGATGTAATTTTTGTAAAAATCGAAATTTTCGTAGTTTTGTTTCGCTGGGGGGGGGGGCGAGGAGCAGTCGTGTTTGTCGGTATGGTTAATTTTGAAAAAAGTTGGGTCAATGATGATACATCTTGGTAACCCATTTTTGAAATTATTTGGATTTTAACAAAATATTCTGTTCACACCTTTACAAGTTAAAATATACATATTTAAAATTATATTAATTCGTAGTATTGCAAATATTGGCTAAACTTGGATACCGATATATTGACTTTCAATCTTGGAAAAGTCGAGAATTACTCGTTTTTTTTTTCAAATTTTTGACTACGAATACTCAAACAGTTCATATCGATACATCGATATTTTAAAAATATCGACAGAATGTAGTACAAAAAGCATTAAATTTTTCAATCGATCAAAGAAATATACCAATTGTACCCCCTCCCTCCTCCTTTAAGTAGGATTACGACCTGAGTATCGTTTTTGTAGCACTAATAATTCATCTAATTACACAGCCCTGCATTTTGAAACTTTTTGAAAGAATTGTTTCGATTCTGTAGGGTGATTTTGAATTGATCTATTTTTTAGTGTAGACCTCACAAATATAATTACCTAGTTTTTTTTCCGGGACCCAAGGATTTTTCACAAAAGCGCAAAACAACTTTTTACCTTTATTTTTTTTACAATTGTTGGCATTACAAGCTTGTTTTATGGACGAACAGAAGTCCCTACAAAAAAAATTAATAGAAGCAAAATTGTAGAGCATAAAATTTCCTTTCTGCCTTATGATTAATTTTTTTATCAAGAGAGTTTAGTTTTTGAGATTTTTTTTTACCAAAAGTTTGAAAATTGAACTGTAATCTTTCATCACAGATATCTCGAAAACTAAGCACCCCAGGAAAAAACCAATTGCTTTAGGGAGAAAGGAAATTTTATGCTCTACAATTCTCTTTTTAATGTTTTTTCTTGTAGGACCTCTGGTTCGCCCAAAAAATCAATTTATTTAAACTAATAACTGAATTGTTACAAAACATGATCAATTCCTTTTATTTTTCGATTTTTTGAGGGAACTAAGCATCCTGTGAAAAAATGAATTGAAACAAAATTGTAGAGCATACAATTTTCTTTGTATTCTAAGATTAGTTTTTTTCTAGGAAGTTTAATTTTTGAGATATTTTCACCAAAAATTGTAAAAATTCAACTGTAGGTAATCTTTCATCGAAGATATCTTGAAAACTAAGCATTCCAGAAAAAAACCACTTGCTTTATGGAGAAAGGAAATTTTATGCCCTACAATTCTCTTTTTAATGTTTTTTCTCATAGGACCCCTGGTTAGCCCAAAAATCTATTTATGTAAACAAACGGGAGTTTAATTTTTGAAATATTTTCACCAAAAATTGAAAAAATTCAACTGTAGGTAATCTTTCATCGTAGATATCTTGAAAACTAAGCACCCCAGGAAAAAACCAATTGCTTTATGGAGAAAGGAAATTTTATGCCCTACAATTCTCTTTTTAATGTTTTTTGTCGTAGGACCCCTGGTTCGCCCAAAAAATCGATTTATGTAAACAAACAACTAAATTTTTACAAAACACAATCAATTCTTGATATTTTTCAATGTTTGAGGGAACTAAGCTTCCTATGAAAAAAAAAAATGAATAGAAACAAAATTGTAGGGCATAAAATTTTCTTTCTATGTAATGATTTGTTTCCTTTTCTAAGGAAGTTTAATTTTTGAGAGATTTTCATCGAAAGTTGGAAAATTCAACTTCAATTTTTCATTGTAAATACCTCAAAAACGATGTCTCACAGGAAAAAACTAATTGCTTATTATAGAAAGGAAATTTTATGACGTAGAATTTTGTTTCTATTAAATTTTTTCGCAGGGACCTTAGTTCGCTCAGAAAATCAATTTTTTGAGTTCAAAATGATGAAAAATCAGTAAATTTTTTCGCGCTAAAAAAATTCAGCGTTGTAAAGAAACCTCGCGTGATGGAATTTTTTCATATTTTTTTTTCGTTATCAGCACAAAAAATAGCATTAAAATCACCTATTATATTTCCGTTATTTTTTCTATCGCAGGACTATGTATGGACTTCCGAGTGAAAAAATTTCTGAAATTATTTTTGGATTTAATTTTCGTTGAAAAAATCTATTTAATGAATTTTATGCTCGAAAAACTTTGAATACCTAATTGTACGAATTGAGTAATTTTACAAAATTGATGAATGCCACGATATTGAAAAAAAGTAAATATTGAAAATTATCTGCCATCATGACAGATATTTCGTAAATGTAAAATTGTATAAAACTTTTCAAAATATATTTTTCTTTCAAAAAGAGATTCAATTTTCCAAAATTATGCTTACTTATGGAATTTGCGGAATTCATTATAACCAAATACAAATTCGTTCAAAATGGATACTTTTTGTTTACAAATAATTAATAAAAGGAAAAAAATTTCAAGAACGGAAATGGAATCAAACTATTTACTTAGTTACTCGTCTGCTTGAGATTTCTTTGAGAAAAAAATCGAGATGGTAGGGAAATAAATTGTATTTTTTAATTGGATAATAGAACAAAATGAATAAATAATTTTTTTTATTCGATCAACCTACTGAATTAAATTTTTCAGTTAAAAAGCTAGAATAATTTAAAAATACAAAAATATTCTTAAAAAACCGCTGATTTATTCAATGAAGTATCTACCTACTATCTAAGTACCTCTTTAAAGCTATATAATGTAAAACCTCAGACCAAAGTATGGTTCACCTGTATGGGCGCGTTCACCTGCTTATATCTAAAGTATATATAGTAATGCATTTTATAAAACCTTCCTCGGAAGGTAAAACCGGTAAAATGCAAACAACATGTCTCATGCTTGTTGCAAAACAAAGGTCAACGAACCAGTTCAAAATACCTTGCTAAGATATAATATCTTACCTACACGAATAGGAATAATAATTGATAAAGCAACACGTGAGTTAAATATACGTTTTGTAAAAGAAATTCTAATACAAACGCAGGTACCAACCGATAATTTTGTGGAAAATTTCGTTGCATGGTGATCTCTCAATTAAATCTATAGCCAGGTAATGGGTATAGCATAAATTATGGGATTTTAAATTCAAATACTCAGTTCTTTTAAAACCTATTCCAGACTGTCATACCAATCTTGTTCTTTTCGTATTTATGACTAAATTAAAACTATGTTATTTAACGAATTACAAACGTGTAAAAAATACTTCATAAATTGTTTGTGTGTGTGATTTATGCCCAGATCGCATCGTCGAATATGAATTGTTATGCGTAGGATTTTTTCCCCCTAAAGAAAGTACAACACTTGGCCAAAAAATCATGTCTACACGTTCTATTGTTAAAACCCATTCGTTACAGTATTGACAATGAAATAAGGTTAATCAAGGTCACAGACCAGCTGTTCGGCGCTTTTATCAATGCTACCGCGAGTTGATACTTACGCTCACCTGAAAATTACCAAGATCAGCTGATTGGTTCGTCGTTGCATTTTTAATTAATTAAAACCATCGAGGTTTGCAGTTTCAAGAGTAATAATGACTTTCGATATAGCCTGTCTTTTTTTTTCGCAACGAAAGTGGTACTGGTAACTGATGACTTTTCCCCCTTACTTCGCCATCGAATGACTTATAATTTTATAATCTTGGGGTATTATTTTTGTAGCTAATTGTTTAGACTTGTAATGTGTTTGAACAATCGACTGTAATGCCAACCATTATTCTGTTATAGAACAACATTACGCTGCGGCCGATTCCAATAGTTGTACACCCACTGCCAAATCCTTTGTACCGTGTAAAGTTTGTGGAGATAAAGCATCCGGATACCATTACGGAGTTACTTCCTGTGAAGGCTGTAAGGTAAATAACATTTTATTCATTTTGCATGCGCATATGTATAATATTTTTCATAAAATGTGTAAGTAAGTATTCTATTTCGAGTATTTTTATGGTATTTTATAATAAAAAATTTATTTGGTGGATCTAATTTTTGGGAAATTTTAAATATTCAAGATAGAAAATATACCTCCATCAATAAAAACAATAAGTATGAATCGTAATTAGATAGGTACCTAAATATTAGGTATTTCTGCTTAGATAGGTACCTATTAGACGCACATTTTGAGAATAAAAATATGAACGTATACCTACGTAGGCATAAGAAAATCCAAAAAGAAATCTTTATCGTTTGAAACTATTCGTAATTCCATGATGGTACAATCTATCGTAAATACATGTACATATTGTTCGATTCAATTGTTAGATCGAACATAAGATGATAAGATGAAGCTGTCTTGAGGCTATGAGAGTTACAATAGCCCAGTGCAGCGAACCTAACGGAATCTTAATTCCAACACACTTCCGCTTTCATCTCGTCTGATGCTCAAAACAATAATTTTCTCTTTCTTCCTCACTCGCTTTTAATATTTATACCTATACCTGGGCTTCCTTTTATACGTGTACCTATGTACGTACGTACGAGTACATCGTTACGTGTAACAACAATCGAAACTCACCGGTTGATGGTGATGGTATGAGACTTTACTTTGTATATCGATGTTGTACTGAGACTGGTTTTTGTCTTGATTCATGTTTGGTGAAGACTATCGAAGATGATTTTTGTTGCCCTAAAGAACTCGTATTTTATAGATAGGCCTATGCCTAAGTAATCTGAAAATAGATATTATTTTTATTCAAAAATCACCTAGATATCTATAGGTGCAAAAAAGATTTCTAAATTTCTTATTTTTTAAGTAGGTAGGTACCTATATTTTTTTGACTTTTTTCAAAATTACAATCCTTCAAGGAATTCAAAAGCTGTAATTTCATGATTTTTTCCAACATTCAAATTGGCAAAGGAATGGTTTCATACTCCTTAGACAACCCATCCCTTACCCAAATACGCCATTGGATTCAATAATGCTAAATTTTGAAAAATCAGATATTAAAAAAAATGCATCGTAATAATTGAACGAATGATTCAAAATTTTAAAAAGATATTTAGATGTACGGAGAATAGAAGCCTATCAAGTTCTAGAAAAATCTATGAACCGATTCTCGAGTTATTCGCTGTTAAAATTTTCAAATACCTGTAGCGCCTTGAATATGACAGTTGAGTGAAAATTGCATATAACCTTTTTAATAGTATTTAAAAGGATGCACAAAAAAGGTTATATACTATTTTCATTTTTATGAACCAGTTCTCGAGATATTTTCAATCGAAATTTTCAATACTTTTTAGCGCTTTGAATATAGCAGATATGTGAAAATTATGTGTGACCTTTCTAATAGTACGTACTCAAAAGGACGCATAAAAAAGGTGGAGTACTATTTTGATTTTTATGAACCGGTTCTCGAGATATTCGTGATGATAGTTTGTTCTTTCCAAAAATCTAATGTCCCTTTGAATATCTGAGTTAAAATGTTAATGGTTTTTAGACCAGTAAAATCAGTGTTGGAAAAACCGAAACTCAAACTGAAACTGAAACCGAAAAAAACCGAAAAAAACTAAAACTGAAATGGAAAAACCGAAACTGAAACTGAAACCGAAACTGAAATGTAAAAACCGAAAACTGAAAACTGATAACTGAAACTGAAATTATTTCAGTTTCAGTTTTTA
>FIZU01028721.1:0-20190 GCA_900064475.1 Pseudococcus longispinus
GTCCAAATTTCTGTCCAAATTTTTTGTCCATTTATGTCAGACTTTTTTGGACTTGAAAAATTTTCAGATTTCAACTGACTTTTTGAACTTGGAAAATTTTTACAGATAATGCTGACTTTTAGACATTTCAAAAAAAAATGGTCAAAAATATTTGAAAAGTTGCAAAAATTATTCAAGAATTTCATAAAAGAAAACGTTGCAAAAGTTGTGAAAAAGGTATCAAAAATATCTGAAATGTTGAAAAATTGTTTTAAAAGTTCATAAAATCATTGAAAACATTTCAAAAATTGTGAAAAAGTCTTCAAAAATGTCTGAAATGTTGTAAAAAATGGACAAAATGGACAAAAAGATCCACTCTTTGAACGGGCATATTGCTACATGGATATGTCTTTTTAAAATGTATAAGTTTTCAAAAGTCTAACAAAAAATTCCAATTTCAAGTACAAAAAGTTAGTAGAAGTCTAAAAATTTTTCCAAATTTAAAAAAGTCCGAAAAAAATTTCTAAAAGTCAGTCTTAGGTAAAAGGCTGTCTGACAAAATATCTGAAATTTTTCAAGTCCATAAAGTAGAAATTTTCTAATTCCAAAAATTAATTTAAGTTCTTAAAAATTCTCTAAATCGAAAAAGTTTGACAAAATGTCCAAAAGTCAGCGTAATAATTGAAATTTTCCAATTTCAAAAAGTTAATGGAAATCTGAAAAAATTTTCCTACTCAAAAAAAGTCTGACAAAATATCTGAAAGTCAGCGTAATATCATTAATTCAAAAAGTATAAATTATTTGTCTGACAAAATGTCTAAAAGTCAGCATTATCTTTGAAAATGTTCAAGTTCAAAAAGTCAATGGATACCTACCTAAAATTCAATTTTAATGAAATTTTCGACCCTTTTTGCAAGTAGGTACAACATTTCATTATAGTTTATGTAAAATTTTAATTTGCAAAATTGCGATCTGTGAACTTTTTGAACAAATGACATTGATGTCCTGATTTATCATAAAAAATATCAAACAGTAATTTTGTTGAAATGTTAAAAAATTGAAAAGAAAATGGCTTCATGCCTCCTCTTAAAATTTCAGAAATACAAAAAAATACAAAATCTAATGATTGATTCTAAATTTTTTTTGTTGAAGGGTTTGAAAAACTGAATAAAAAATTAAGTAATTTTTTTGTTGAAACGTCGCATGGAAAAATCAATTACATGGCTTCAAAATATAATAATTTATCAACTTTTATTGTCCTTAAAATGAATGAAATATCAAAGCATTTCCAAAATTTTGGATTTTGAAAAATTCATCCAAGTCACCTAAGCAATTTTCTTCATTTTTTGATCCGAAATAATGACGTTGGAAGAGGGAAAAGGGGTGAAATGGGTCAAAACATGAAATAAAAGCTCAATTTTTTTCAATATCTTGAAAAACATACGTCTGTAGGTTTATATCACACAACTTTTCATAATTTTTCTAGATTCAGTTCAAATGAATTAGATGCAACCCTGCAGAGCGAAGGGGTTGGGAAGACATGTTGAAAAATAAAGCCATATTCGTGCTTAGTGTTTCGAAAATCTTTCATTTGATATCTCATGCATCTGCATAATTTTTTTTAAAGAGTATAACTGTGTAGTGGGTAAGCAGTGGTGATTTGGCCTTCGGTGGGAGTTTTTAAACTGATTAATGGAAATGGGTCCTTATGATGTGAAACCTCTCATAATGAAATTTTTAGATCACTATCTCATCCTTGCCTCCTCCTGGAGCAGTAATTGTGTGTGAAATTTTTATATTTTTATCAGTTTTTAACTAATTTTTTTGAAACTTACAGGGATGCTAGATATTATCAAGGGTGACTTATGGAAATCTTTTCAAAAATTTTCGGATCTATATTCTTATTGAAATGTGCATTTTAATTTTCCAACTGTAGTTATTTTCGGTAACCTCTACAGAAGTGTTTCTTTCAAAATTTTCTATACGGGTAGAAGACCTTCAAAAATGCAAAAAATATATTTTTTGACGCCATTTTTCATCTTTTCTTGAGGAAGGTCTGATCGCACAATGAATTTGTGTGGAAATTAAGTCAAATCCACCATAATTATTCTGCTATGCTCTTTCGGCTCCGATATGAAAAGGGGTACTCCATCCCTTATCTTGGCATCTACTTTAGAATTCAGTTAACCCAATTTAAATTAGCATGAAAATTGATGAGGGGGCTCAACTTTGAAATTTTTAAATTCATTATCTTTTGATAACATTTTCTTCAGATATAAGAAGTAGTAAAAATTAGAATAATCTGATTGTGATGTTACAAAGAAAAAAAATTAAAATTCACATCGTAAACTTTTCACGTGTCGTTGATTTTTTTTTCTATTTAATTGAAAGTAAAGAAACGTTAAATTCATGAATACTCGAGTAGGTTGACAATGTCGTTAGATTGTATCCAAATTAAAATTTTTTTGTCGGAAATAATTAACATAATACATAAGTACGTAGGCAATAGGTAAACAAGAATAAACATTAAACACCAAACGAATTTACCTAATAAAATTTTTTTGAATTTTACGAAATGAAATAGTTTCTCAAGTATGGAAATTCAAATTTCAAGAAATTATTCCATGTTCGAACATAATTTCTATCTTGATAAGCTGATCGATCATTTGATATGATAATTGATACACAATAAGAAGGCGGACTGGTATTGATTTTTTAATTGCGCTCAAATTTTTGAAAAATATTTTATCAATCAATTAAGCACATCTTTTTATACGCTTTTTACAATCCTCTTTTCTTTTTTCAAATATCTCGTTTCTAATACGAGTAAAACCTGATCTAGATTAAAAGATGGTGAACATTGCTGCTAAAATCATTGCGGAGAGAAATCGCCCTAGTACGATTGTGTATTTTTACTCGTCGCCTGTCATCGAGTCTGCTCTGTGCTTTATTTAGCTCGGTTTTCAGCTGCCAGAGGATTCTTCCTACTCGATTACTTATCCATATGGCGTATCTAATTTTTTCTTCACAATCGAGTCATTTCGCCATTTAAAATTCATTACACGAAAAATAAAAAAAAACGCAAAATTATGTACCTACGTACGAGATGAATTTTTTTTTCATGTCCATGTCAAACGTTTATAAAAATAATCCCGCGAGTCATTTTTATCCGGCCACGTGCTAAAAGATGAAAAAAAAGTACGTCGATGATTTTACTGTGAAAGTTGAAAAACGTCTGCGGCGCGATTAATTTGCTGGGAATTTTTCCCGGTGTAATTCGAGCAATCAACCATGTATAAGGTTATGGGCGCTTTCTATCGGGTTATTAAATTTAGAACACATGTAACTTTATAGTATACATTGATGAGGTGAAGATCGTTAGCACAAGTTCGATCAATGTCATATTTGTTGATGTCAAAGATCATATAGCGAAAAATCCGCTTTAATTGATGCGTACACGTTTTACGATCATCGTAATTTTCATCTGTTTGGTCTTTTTTTTTTTTTTTTATTTTATTACCGACTCGCGTTGTATGTACAAATACATTGTTATGTTCATGGTATTGTTGGAGTTTATTAATGGTTATTTTTTGTTTCTTTTTTTGTTTCAGTTCAAGAAATTGTAACACAACAACAACCTCAGATCGGTTACGCACCTATATCTGCTCCGAGGTATGTTGCTCGAATTATCAAATATAATTACAATTAGTTCGTTTGATAGTACCGATGATCTGACGTATCAATAGCATCTCGTAATAAGATTTTAGAATGGCTGCTGCATGGTTTTTACTTTTCATACAAATTGTATTGTGTTTTTGTTTGGTGTTAAGGTAGATGAATGAAAGGGAATTGGTGAGAATGTAAGATAGGTATTAATTACATTAATAATATGTTCAGGATCTTTATACCTATACGACTGCGTCTTTAAAAAATCAATTCTTGAAGAGTGTAATCGAGTTGGGTTACGAAAAATTAGTGAAAACTTGAAACGAATGAACACAATGAACACATATTGCCTATTTTGAAATTTAAAGGGGCAGTGAGTAAAATAAAATTCAATAAAAGGAACTATTAAATGTACGAGTGATTCGCATTTTAGGATATTTTTCAAAACCGACAAAAAAACAGATTTCACGGGGAAAAATTTTAATTAAAAAATTGTATGAAAATTTTCTAGGGAAAATGATTATAACACTAAAATATCATTGACGCTGATTTTTATCACCATTCATCCAATTTTTCTAAGATACTCCGAAAAAAATCACTTTTTTAATAAAATTGTCTGTACAAAAAATGGGAAAAAGTTATTTTTGGAATAATTTTTAATGAAATGGTTTCGGTATAGAATGTAAGTATATTCGTATCCGAAAAATTCATCAGTATCCACTTTTTACATTTATCTAGCCTTTTCTTCAGAAAACGTACAATTTTTGAAAATGTTAAAAGGAAAAATTTCCCCAAAAATCTATACCAAAATCATATCTCAGAAAAATGAACTGCTTTTGAATAGAAATATCCTAATCAAAATTACTGCATTGAAAAATTATTTCGATATATTTTTTTTAATTTTTAAGATCATGAAATTAAGATTTCAAGGAAGGGGAGAAATTTTAACTTGGTTGTTTTGTGGTTTGAGCACAATTTTTGTGCTTTTCGGCAATTCCAAAATCATATTTCAAGAAATGAGCCAAACAATTCACCATGGTAATTTCATTTTGAGGGTGAGAGGGTAAAGATAGAAATGTAGGGTACAATATGAATTCATTTTTCTAAAAAAAATTTCTCGAGTTATTTATTTTGAATTTTGTTTTTTCTTTTATTGAAGTAGTTATAAAAATCAGAGAAAATGTTGTAGAAATGGTTAAAAAATCATGAATTAAAGTCAAAAATGGTACAAATTGTAGTGTTGAAAAAACCGAAACTCAAACTGAAACCGAAAACTGATAACTGAAACTGAAATCAGTTTTTACTGTTTTTACCCCTTTTTTTAACGTGATAAACAGTCTAAAATCCAAAACTTTCATCCCAAATGCCAGCTGACAAACACAATGATACGAAAAAATGCGAAATTCAATTAAAATTTTCAAAAAAAAATGAAACAACATATTTTGAAAAAAATGTGATTAACCTGCTATAAAAACAGTTGAAAAACTAGTTTTCAAAAACTGAAAACTGAAGACCGAAAACTGAAAACCGAAACTAAAATATTTCGGTTTTTCCAACACTGACAAATTGTAGACATTTTCACAGAAATTATTAAAAATGGCCAAAAAATCTTGGAAATAATCAGAAATGCCTTTGAAATTTGTCAAAATTTTCACAAAATTTGGTAAAAATATGGTAGATGCGATCAAAAATTAGGAATTTATAATAAAAGTTGTAAAAGTTGTTGAGATCTGCATGAAAAACATTAAAAATATGATAAAAGTTGGTAAAAAATTGTATAAAAATCATTGAAAAGTTCGCATAAGTTGTGAAAAAGTTATCAAAAATGTCTGAAATGTAGTAAAAACTGGTCAAAAAATTTGTATAAAATTGCTGAAAATTTACCCAAAAAATCGTCAAAAATATCTGAAAAGCTACCAAAGTTGTGAAAGTTTTCAAAACTGTCAGAAATTTTGTGTAAAATTATTGAAAATTTTCCCCATAATCCTCAAAAATATCTGAAAGGTTGTAAAAGTTGTGAAAGTTTTCAAAAATGTCTGAAATGTAGTAAAAGCTGGTCAAAAAATTTGTATAAAATTACTGAAAGGCTGCCAAAGTTGTGAAAGTTTTCAAAACTGTCAGAAATTTTGTGAAAAATTATTGGAAATTTTTCCGAAAATTGTCAAAAATATCTGAAAGCATCTGAAAGGCTGTAAAAGTTGTGAAAATTTTCAAAAATGTCTGAAATGTCGTAAAAACTTGTCAAAAAATTTGCATAAAATTATTGAAAATTTTCCCAAAAATCGTCAAAAGTATCTGAAAAGCTGTAAAAGTTGTGAAAGTTTTCGAAAATGTCTGAAATGTAGCAAATACTGTCAAAAAATTTGTGAAAAATTATTGAAAATTTTCCGAAAAATCCTCAAAAATATCTGAAGGGCTCCAAAAGTTGTGAAAAAGTCTTCAAAAATGTTTGAAATTACGTAAAAAGTTCGTATAAATTAATTAGAATTTTCCAAAATTTGTGAAAAAATCGTTAAAATGTCTAAAATGTAAAAAATGTCAAAGAATTCATTAAATATCGTGTAAAATATCACATTTTTCACGTTTTCTTTTGGCAACTTTTTGCAATATTTTTAGAGATTTTTATGAACTTTTTATTTGTTTTCAAAACATTTCAGACAAATGTCGTTGAAATTTTCAAAATTTTCACAAAAATTGGTGAAAATTTCGTGGAATTTGTGAAAAATTAAGAGAATTTATTTTAAAAAATAATGTAAAAGTTGTTGAGAAGTGCATGAAAATCATTAAAAATATGATACAAATTAGTAAAAATAATCACGAAAATCTTGGAAATATTTTGTTAAATTTTAAATTTGTCAAAATTTTTACAAAAATCGGTAAAAATAATGAAAAAACTGTCAAAAAAATCATTAAAAAATCTTCGAAAAATTCGTTAAAATTGGTGAAATTTCCATAAAATTGATTTCAAATGTAGGAAAAACGGTTAACAGATCATCATAACCGTCGAAAATCCATGTAAAATTTCTTAAATTTTTATAAAAATCAATAAAAATATCGTTAAAAGGTCAAAAAAATCATAAAAAGGTTCGAATATCTCAAAAAAATTGAGAAAGTATTTGAAGAAATCGTTGAAAATGTTGTAAAAGTAGTTGTAATGGCATAAAAACATAGCAATTTTCACAAATCTTCTTGAAAATCTGTAAAAATAACTTGAAAATTGGTAAAAAAATCTTGAACATTTTGAAAATTTTGTTGAAAATTTCAGCAGTTTTTACAGTTATTTGTACCTACTGATTTTTGTGAAAAATTTGACAACTTCAACAGCAATTTTGACGATTTTCAAGATTTTTTAGTGTTTTTTATCGTATTAGTGATTTGCATGTAAATCTTATTTTTACCAATTATTTTTTACCGTTTCCATGATTTTTTTTTTGACCTTTTTTATCCGGCTTTTCATAGTTTTTATGAAAATTTCTTAAGTACATTTTTTATAATTTTTGTCATAAATTTGTGATTTTTTGACCACTTTTATGACATTTTCAACAATAAAACTCAGAATTCAAATTACATACTTAACTTCAGAATAACTTTTTGAAAAAATCAATTCATTTTGCCAACATTTTCGAAAATTTTTATGATTTCTTGATCATTTTTTTCGTAATTCAATTTTGATTAATATTTCAGTAATTTTTATGAGATTTTCGATAGTTTTTATCAATTTTGTAGCATTTTTATACGATTTTTATGACAATTAATTTTAATAATTTAAACGACATTTTAAAAGATTTTCATGTGATTTTTTATCGATATAATCATATTTTAAATAATTTTAATAGTTTTAACAATGTTTGAACCACTTTCACAATCTGAATTTATTTAAATCCAAATGAAAGCAATCTGCTCACTTGATAAAAATTTTCAAGTCTAAAAATTCATCCAGGCATAAGACATAGGTAGGCATCTGTGTCAAGAAAAAAGATAGACATCTTAATGATAGTCCACTGACCACTTCATAAAATTTTTCAAAATCGAAAAAATCAAAATTTTTGAAATTTTCCAAGTCCAAAAAATCGTTTGAAATATGAAAAAATTTTCAAGTCCAGAAAATCTAAAACAGCTTTCTGAAATTGATTTCTGATTTTTTCAAAGTCCAAAATGTCGTTCGAAATCTGAAAATTTTTCCAAGTCTAAAAAAGTCTCTAAAATAGCCTGATAAGAAATCTTTGAAAGTCAACGTGATCTCTGAAATTTTCCAAGTCCAAGAAGTCTGGCTGACAAAATGTTGGAAAGTTAGGGATGTGATTTATAAAATTTTCAAAGTCGAAAAAACTTGAAGTGCTTGTCTGACAAATTGTCTAATAGTTCTAATTATCGATAATCAAGACTTGCTGGTGGAGCAGGGGTGAACTCTCTACAAAATTTTCTTTAAACAAATCTCATCTGTGTAGTAAGTAATACTAATAAAATCAAGGGGGTTTTCAAGTAAATTACTTTGAAATCAGATCAGTTTCAATTTTTTGGATTCGGAATGATTCTGCTTTTTTATAATTTTTTTCTGTCCCTGTTAAATTCTCGAGCAAAATAAAAGAGAAAGTATTTGAAAAATTTCACACATTGCATTTTAAAATTCGTAAATAAAAATGACGCTGAATCAAGTACACAAACGAAATGTCTTAACCTAATAAACAGTATTTCTACATTATGCTCCCGCCCACGACATATTCCTAGAAAGATCATCGCAAGTGCCCAAAAATTTAGCTCTTTATTGCCAATTGAAAGTCGCGATGAATTGCATAGAAAATTACGAAGAAAAAAAAACACAATCTAGTTGAGATCTGACATTTATTATGCATAACCACTTAAACCCAGACAGGTGAATTGAACTATTGAAAGTTGCCATGACTCACTTGATCGTAACACGAGTAGATCTAGGTGTAGGTACGTAAGTAAGTAAAAGTGAAAGAATTAAATCGCTTTGAGAAATTTTACTTATAAACAAACATTTACTAAGTGAATAAATATTATGCGCGGGCAACGGGTCCGTACACAGGAAGAGTATCATTTTTCACGAATGTGTGGCTGGTTGCCCATTTTATAATTATTACTGGGTCGTGCGTCGCGTCCGTCTCGCGGATTGGAATTTATGCAATACATTTGGTATTTGGTGCTAACTCCTAAATGCAGCAGCCTTTGATATGGAATGTTGAATCTTGTAGTACTAATTGGTGATCATTTCGACCCTGAAATACTTGATAAGGGGCGATATTAGTATGTTTTGGCGTGTGGCGTCCTTCGTGCTATATGGTTGTTAGTCGCATAGTAGATCTGGGTACCTGTATCCACTATATACGCTTACGTACTGCGATCTTATGCATTATTTATGACTTGGGTATGGAAGAATGCGCGTATGGAGTTGTTCATTTGGTCGAACATTAAAGTGGCTTTGTTACGTGTGGTTTTTTTTATTCGGTATTTCCTTGGCCTTGAGAAGACATAGACCCGTTATTTTGTTGTTCGAAATAGGAGAATATTCGAAAGGGACTTGGATCAAATTTTTTTTAAATACCCAGACTCGAGAAAATTTTGGTCTCGAGCCATATTGAATTTCGTAACTCGACATTTTGGCTCGATTCGCTGGTACCAGTGGGTTAGGCGAGTATATAATAATTTCGGGTAATTGGATTTTGTTCGCAGCAATTATGGGAACGCGCAGCCAAACTATGGAAACGTGCAACCACCTGTTTTCGAACAGGTATTTCGCAATGCCCGTTTTGCTCAAGGAGGAGATGCCTTGTTCGAGGGTAGGATTACCGGGAATCCGAAACCAGTGGTTTCATGGACCCGAAAAGGAACTCCTTTGCTAGGTAATTTTCGTCAGTAATTGATATACCTTTATCAATTGAAAATGTCGAATGTCAGGATTAAATTGAAAATATGCCCTTTTTATTTTAGAATCGAATAAATATCAAATGTCATATAATCAAAATACCGGCGACGTGAAATTACTAATTAGAAATATCGGAGCCGAAGATGAAGGAGAGTACACATGCACTGCCAGAAATTTATACGGCGAAGCAATTTGTTCCGTGTTTATTCAACCAGAAGGTAATGTTTATTTGTTTTATTTATGGCATTAACTGCCATAATTTCGGTAATTTTTTTCTCGCCATTACTGACCTACATAATTTTAAAAATATTTTTCTGCTTTCGAAGAAGCATTGTGGATTGATTTTTGTTTACTTTTCCATGTCGTTTTTTAGCTCGGGTTTATGATTTTATGATTAGAAAATTTCTGATTCAAATTTTTAAACAGCAAATATTGAATTAAAATGTGTATAAATGAAATTTTATACCTACGTTGATGATGATTGAGCCTGAGGGGAGGGTCATAATTGTAATAAAGAAGCATTGAATTTCGTATAAATCGCAAAAAAGAAACATATAAAGTTGTGAATTTTGTAAAGACCTTTTTATAATACAGGGTGGCCCATTTATAAGGTTGGTGATTTTGAAAATGAAAAAAAAAACACTTTGACTTCAAAAATTTTGAAAATCAAGCCCCCTTGAAAAAAAACTAACAGCTCTTAGAAGAAAGAGAATTTCAAGCTGTACAATTTTTATTCCTTACAATTTTTTCGTAGAACCCTTAGTTTGGTCGAAAAATTCATATTTATGAAAAATTTACAAAGACAGTCTTTTTTTTTTCAATTTCCAAAACTATTAACTTTTTGTACCTTTCCTATAAACATGGATTTTCTGACCAAACTAAGGGTTCTACGAAAAAATTGTAAGGGATGAAAATTGTATAGCTTGAAATTCTCTTTCTCTTTAAAATTACAATTTTTTTTCTAGAGGGCTTAGTTTTTGAGATAAGTGCCTATTTGCATCGAAGTTGTTTCATTTTTGAAATTATCGACTTCGTAAATTTCTCATAAACATGGATTTTCTGACCAAACTAAGGGTTCTACGAAAAAATTGAAAGGGATGAAAATTGTAGAGTATGAAATTTTCTTTCTCCTACAATTTACTAGTTTTTTTCTAGGGGATCTAGTTTTCGAGATTTTTGAAATCAAAGTCTTTTTTTTTCCTTCTTCATTTCCAAAACCATCGACCTTATAAATGGGTCACCCTGTACAGTAAAAAGTCTTTGAAAATTTGGATTCTAAGAAAATTGACGAAAAAGTGGTAAGTTTTGTGAAAAAATCTCAAGTCAACATTTTGATGAAACAGGACCGTGGATTTCGAAAAAAGTTATAAATTTTGTAAAAACCAAGTTTCGTAAAAATTTTGGCGCGAAAAATAAAAAATTTTGTAAAAAGTTGTCGCGTTTAAAAAAAATTATAAATTCTCTAAAAAGTTGTAATTTTAATGAAAAATAAAAAAACAATTGGAAGATGACACTTTTGACGAAAACTTCAAAAATTTATTGAAGGCATAATTTTGATTGAAAAATTGGATTTGATGAAAAACACATATAAATGAGACAATAATTTTTTCTAGAAAATAAAAAACATGAATTTTGTAAAAATTTGAGAAAAAATCACGAATTTGACTATAAAATTTGAAAATTTTAAAAACTCGAGGTTTCGTTAAAAAAGCCAAAATTTCGTGAAAAAGTCACGATTCTTTAAAGAATGTGAATGAAAATGATTCATAAAAAGGTCATGGTTTTATAAGAATTTGATAAATTCTGTAAAAAGTCGAAATTTTAAAGTAAAAAAAAAAAAATGTTGGTATTTTCAGGCTGTCTGATACTCCTGCTTTTTACTTGAACCTCCTGATATCCTGCAAAAGTCCTGATTTTGGGTTAAATTAGTTTAAACTTGCTGCATTTTTCAAATTTGAAACTCTGTCATTCAAGTTAAAAAACTCGAAATTTGAGAAATAGATCCATTCTTCTGGTGGACATATTGGTACTTGGATATGTTTTTTTTTAAATTCATAATGCTCATTGAATTTTTCAAGCTCATAAAGTCGTGATAATTGAAATTTTCTTAAAATTTTCAAGTCCAAAAGTCATTTGAATTTTGAAAAATTTTTCAAGTTCAAAAAAGTCAGATAAAAATATCTAAAAGCCATCGTAACGTGATTTTCGTAAGTGAATTTCGTGGTGACATTTTTTTGAAAAATTTTCGAAGCACAATTCCAGTTACAAAAAGTTAATAGAAATCTGAAAATTTTTTCAAAATTCAAAGAAGTCCAGCAAAGTGTCTAAAAATCAGCCGTAGGTAAAAAGCTGTCTGACAAAATGCCTGATTTGAACTTTCCTGAAATTTTTAAGTCCATAAAGTTGAAATTTTCCAAGTTCAAAAATTAATTTGAGTTGTTCAAAATTTTCAAAGTCCAAAAAAGTCTGACAAAATGTCTGAAAGTCTTCGTAATATCTGAAATTTTACAAATTCAAGAAATCTATCTCACTAAATAACAGAAAAGTTTCCCTCATTTCTAAAATTTTTTCAATTCAAAAAGTCCAAATTATTTGTCTGACGAAATGTCTAAAAGTCAGGATTATTTCTGAAATTTCCAAGTTCAAAAAGTCAATGAAAATATGAAAATTTTTCAAATTCCGAAAAAGGCTGACAGAAAGGCTAAAATTCAATTTTCCAAGTTAAAAAAATTCTAAATTGTTTGTCTGACAGAATTTCTAAAAAGTCAGCATTGTCTTTGAAATTTCCCAAGTTCAAGAAGTCAATAAGTCGAAAAAAGTTTGACAAAATGTTTAAAAGTCATTGTCAAGGAATTTTGTGACAGAATTTATGGATACGAAAAATAGACAAAATTTTCAGATTGACCCCCAGCTATAACACATATCCATGTAAAATTGAACAAAAAGGAAAATTTTTTGATCGTCAAATGCGCAACTAGGCTAATTTTTGAATTTCATAATTTAAAAAAAATTGTCATTCATTTTTTTATTCTACTTTATTTTACTTTCTTGTTTTTTAAATTTTTTTGTATTTATATGATTTTTTTGAAAATTACGAATTTCCATTGCAATTTTTTGTGATTGTTTGAATATACGATGAAGGGGAGGGGAGGGGTCATGAAAAAATATTACTTGGAAATCCTGCAAAACTTTGGCTTTTTGGTTTTGAGATTTTGTTTGGACAGTGTGATTTTGTGAAAATTCGTCAAAAAAGTCATCATTTTGGCACAACCCATAAAAATTCTAAATTTGACAAAAAACTGAAAAAGTTCCAATTTTGACAAAGAGATTCCTTCGAATAAATTTTGTAAAATGTCAAAAAGTCATGATTTTGACAAGAGCATAAAGAAATGATCATGAATTTTTGTATAAAATACCTATATAAAATTAATAATTTTAACAAATGTCGAGTCGTTGAATTTTATTAAAAGTCAAAAAATTCAAGATTTTGATGTGAAATTCGCGAATAATTTTTTTTTCAAAAAAAGGTCATGAGCAATTTTAAATTTTTTAAACAATAACCCCAAAAAAACAGCATAATTTTTTGATGAAACCCCAGGAAAATCACAATTTTTGCTTCTAGTCTTTGAATTTTTTTCAAGGTTAAAAACATACGATTATGATTAGTTAAAAATTTTGTACTCAAAAATACGTATTTATTCGATTTTAAATGGAATACTATGAACCTTTGAAAAAATTATTGACTAGTCATGGTTATGGCAGAACCCGTATCTATTTCTTTATTTAAAGTAGGTAGGTCATGCAGAATAAAAACTCATAAAAACTCTAAGAACAAAAATAGGTACCTATCTCAAATAAGTGATCAACATAATTTTGTCATTTTGCCAGAATTTTTATCTTCGGTTCGCTGAAAATGGAAGGAAGAGTAAAGTCATAAAACCATTTAAAATGTTTTTTTTTTTTTTTAAATTATGTAAATATGAATTTTAAAAATTCCTTCAGCTTTCTAAAAAATTCTCATCTTGAAATAATCATTAATTTCATTCTTTAGGACAAATGGCTCAATTACCAGAAAATCAATATGGCTCTCAAAGAGTTCAACAATACCAGCAACAAAGAACGTCCAAGAGTTCATACACCAACGGATACGTAACTGTCGAAGAAGTAAGCTTTGAAAAATTTTCCATGCGATTTCATCCACGAAAAATGAATATTAAATTAATGAAACAATTCGTCGATATTTTTCAGGATTTTAAAGTAGACACATTCGAATATAGACTTTTAAGAGAGGTCTCTTTCCGAGAATCTCTAACAAAACGTTACACCGGAGAACAAGACGCTCAACTGGCGACTACTCCGTCTTATGGACCGATCAGACCACCACAGGTTGTACAAAAACCAAGAAATTCCAAATTATCAGAAGGCGCTGAAGCCGTACTCAGTACAAAAGTCACAGCAAATCCAAAACCAAGAGTAAGTGTATGACTCAGACCATCGAGTGTGTTAAAAATGAAACGAGATATTAACTTCTCATCTATAAATTTTTTCAGCTGACATGGTATAAAAATGGAAAGAGAATCGTTCCGTCGCAAAAATGCCAAACATCATATGTCAACGATCAAGCTACCATACGAATTACGCAGACAACGTCTAGCGATTCTGGACATTACACGTTATTGGCGGAAAATCCGCAAGGTAATGGAAATTCGATCAAACTCGATTAATAAAAATCATTTCATCTAATGAACGCAATCGTGTTTTACTTTCGTTTAAACAGGAGTCAGTGTGGCTTCCGCGTATTTAGCCATCGAACCAACCTACAGCAACGATAACGCATATGAAAGGTAATATTGAAAAATTGTCAAATTTGATGCAATTTCCAGTCCAATTTTTCTAACAAATTTCGAATTTTGCAGAGAATTCATAACCCGACAAACATCTCAAACTACCGAACAAGTATCGAGCGAAGCAGCCGAACCTAAAATGCTGCCTCCTAATTTCGTGCGCGTTTGCGAAGATCGCGATGTCAGCGAAGGTAAAATGACCAGATTCGAGTGCCGAGTGACCGGACGTCCTTATCCCGATGTCACATGGTTTATCAATGGAAAGCAAGTGGTCGACGATGCCACACACAAAATCCTCGTCAACGAGTCGGGTAATCACGCTTTGATGATCACCAGCGTTTCACGAAACGACTCCGGCGTCGTTACTGTCGTCGCACGAAATCGTGCCGGAGAAAATTCGCATCAAGTGAGCTGAAAAATTCAGAGATTTTCGAAGTGGGTAAAAATGGAGCTAATTTAATATCCTTGTTTCAGTGTAATTTGAACGTTATCGAAAAAGAATTGGTTGTCGCGCCTAAATTCGTCGAACGATTCAGTTCAGTCACTGTCAAAGAAGGCGAACCGGTGTTACTCAGCGCCCGAGCAGTTGGTACACCCACTCCAAGAATTACATGGCAAAAGGTACGTAATTTGGATAGTGATCGAGGCAGAAAAATTATACGAAGGGATATCTTATTGGTTGTTTCTTTAATTGCAGGATGGAGTACAAATATTTGAATCGCCATATGTAGCCATTAGTACCGACGGTGGAGCTTCAACATTGGACATTTCTCAAGCCAGGGCGTCGGATGCCGGGTGGTACCAATGTACCGCTCAAAATGTTGCTGGCTCCACCGCCACACGAGCACGACTGTTTGTTAAACGAACAGCGCCGGTCGATTCGACCGACGAAGCCCGAAGATTACACTTTCCCAGACCTACCCGAGTTATCGAACCCGAGTAAGTGTCTAATCGCATAATTCATGCAAGTAAGCACTTCTCGATTCATATTTTCTGTCTGGTTTCTCTCAGACCAGCACCAGGGCCAGAAGTTATCTATTTACGACACGTCGAACGAGCTAAACCGCATGCTCCACGTCCAGAGGATGAACGAATCTACCCACCTCCCCGGTTCATCGTTCCTTTATCCAATCTCCAGCAAGTCGAAGGTGCCAAAGTTCACTTTGAAGCACGTGTCGAACCTGTCGGCGATCCTTCCATGAGAGTTGACTGGTTCCATAATGGAAGACCTGTCCCAGCCAGTAAGTAGTTTGATGTGTGATTAGATTTCCAACTTTTGATCAACTTAATTTACGAACATTTTTTCGCGTCTGTTTTCAGGTTCAAGGATAAATACGACCTTCAGTTATGGTTTCATCGCATTGGATTTAATCAGCATCATAATCGAAGACAGCGGAGAATACACGTGTCGTGTAACTAGCAACTCTGGTGCTATCGAATCTACTGCTTCATTGAGTGTTCACGGTGAGTGGAATTATTTTCTATGCAGTGTGTTTCGGTTCAGGTTTGATCCCTTCAATTTGTCGGGGTAGCAGCCAAAATAACATAAAAGTCAATAAATTTGCATAATCGGAGATTTGAAGGGAGAAAATTTTTAAATATCGAATGTAACTTTATAAATCATGACGTAACTCCTTCAATATTGCAGATAAGCAAAAATTGAATAGATGCAATTTTGTAGAGCTTGAAAAGTTGTATAAAAGACTTCATGTTTATATTTTGTCTAAAGTTGATATTGACGGGGCTGTTGAAGAAAAACATTTTCTCATCTGTGTAACTCCTTCAATATTGCAGATAGGCAAACGTTGTACAGAAACAATTTTGTAGGGCTTGAAAAGGTATATAAAAAATGTTCTTTTCATATTTTACTTAAAGTTGATATTGACGGAGTTGTTGAAGAAATACATTTTCTCATCCATGTAACTCCTTCAATATTGCAAATAGGCAAAAATTGTATAAAAACAATTTTGTAGGGCTTGAAAAATTGTATAAAAAATGTCTTGCTCATATTTTGTCCTAAGTTGATATAAATAGAGTTATTGATAGTTTAAATTTTCTCTTTCGTGTAACTGCTTTCATTTGGGGTCAGGAGAAAAACTGAATATAACCAATTTTATAAAGCTTTGAAAGTTCTAAAAAAAATGTCTTAAACATTTTTTCCCACTCATCTTTATCTCGCGAGAGAAATGGAAACATTCGAATATCTTCTCAATTTTGCTCCTTCCAATGTTAAAATCAGCAAACTGACTTACAGTTTTATTATGTGAATTGTTGTATCACGAATTCAGAGGCAATGAATTACGATTCTCCCTACAATCACAATAATTTTCAACTGAATATTTACAGAACGAGCCGCAATCGAACGGTCAAGTCAATACCCAGATAGTCTACAATACATCGACCAACTCGAAGACTACTCAAAATACCAACGTCAAGAAAGTCAGGACGAAGTGAACGCCCAACGACCAACGTTCATCCGACCACTCCACAATTTGGGCGACCTCGACGAAGGTCGAAATGCTCATTTCGAAGCCCAACTAACACCTGTTAGTGATCCCACCATGAAAGTGGAATGGTATAAGGATGGCAAACCAATCACAGCCAGTAAGTGTTATTTTTAGTGATTGGAATTTGAATTTTGTGAAGATTCTAATACGAGTCTCGTTCCAGGTTCTCGTATAACCACAATTTTCAACTTCGGTTATGTCTCTCTCAACATTTTGCACCTACGGGTTGAAGATACCGGTTTATACACTTTACGAGCTGTGAACAGATGGGGTGAAGCTATTAGTCAATCGACTATTAGAGTAATCGGTTAGTTCACGAACTTTTCCAACAAATATTTCTCTCAATCTTTGAAACCAGTCGATTTAATTTCACCATCATTTTCCCCAGCTCGTTCTTCTGTAACTGGTAACCTGGGTATACCAGAACAGCAACGTTACATCGAACAGGTCGAAGCCCTAGAATCGTACCAAAAACATCAACATTTATACAAGACTGAACCCGAACCACCGGAAAGTATCAGTCCACCCGAGTTCATCACTCCGATCAAAAGTCAAAAGAATATCCAAGAAGGAGGATTCGCTCACTTCGATGCTAGACTTGAACCGTTAAACGATTCTACTCTCAGAGTAGAGTGGCTCAAAGATGGAAAACCAGTTGAAGCTAGTAAGTGCCCAGTTGAAGAATGAATTATAATTTTCAAAAATCAGCTATTAATTATTTTACTCCCTCAATAGGTTCTCGTATCACAACGTTCTTCAACTTTGGTTACGTTGCTTTGACTATTAAATCAGTCACCGTACACGATGTTGGTGTTTACACCTGCAGAGCTTACAATAATCTTGGTGAAGCGATTACTCAAGCTGAATTGAGTGTTATTAGCAAAGAATCTGTCGTTTACGACAGCCAACATCCGGAAGGATTGCAACAAATACAATATCTAGAAGATTCTAGGTGAATATTTTTGGCAAAGAGCTGGAAAAAAATTATTATGGAATTTTCAATTTTGTTTTTTATATGATTTGTAGTCGTTACACGAAGAAAACTGAACAAGAAGTTAAAGTAACCCAGAAACCAAGATTCTTGGGACCTTTGAAAGGAACCAATAAAATAGTAGAAGGTCAACAAGCTCATTTTGAAGCCAGAGTTGAACCACAAAGTGACACCACCCTGCAGGTATTCCACCCGTCCTGTCATTTGAAATGTGAAAAATTCAGTCATCAATTTGTGTCTCATTTTGTGTGTAATTTTTGACTCAGATCGAATGGTATTTCAATGGTAAATTGCTCATGAGTGCAAATCGTACCCAAACATATCACGATTTCGGATACGTTGCTCTGGATATCTTGAGCGTTCGCCCCGAAGATTCCGGAACTTACACCGTTGTTGCCAGAAATGCTCTCGGAGAAGCTCAACTTTCCGCCAGTATGCAAGTTGAATGTAAGTATCGAATAAATTACTCTTCGAGTATTTCATTTCGAACCTTTTAACGTATTTAAATCCTTCTTTAGCGAGAGCAAGCATCGATACAACCAGTATGCATCGTGGAGCAGTTGAAAAAACTCACCGTTTCGATGATTCTCATTTCGTCGAACCCAAATACGAGATCGAAGAAATATCCAAATCTAAGCCAATATTCACCCAACCATTATCTGACCTTCCTCCTCTACCAGAAGGTAAAAATGTGCATTTGGAGTGTCGTCTCGAACCAATGGGTGATCCAACAATGCGTGTCGAATGGTTCCATAATGGAAAACCAGTCACTGTCGGTGAGTAAATCGAATCTTTGGACAGAAGGTAAAATATATGAAGTGATACTGACGAAATTATCTGTTTTAGGATCTCGATTCCGAACATATTACGATTTCGGATACGTAGCTTTGGATATAATCCATGTCACTGCTTTGGATTCTGGAGAATACACCGTTCGTGCCACTAATCATCTTGGCACTGCTCATACATCCAGTTGTGTTAGAGTAAGTGTCCAAGTATAATCGTCATTGGAATACCTCAGAAGATATTTTGCTCCGGATTATTCATAATTTTGCTCTTAATTTTTAGGTCATCAGCAGAGGAGATGTTTTAACCGATAGTCAAAACGAATCAGCTTTGGAGCAAATTCAAATGCTCGAGGATACCTCTAGATACCAACGTCATCAAGTAGAAGACACCACAGTCCAACAAGCGCCTCAGTTTGTTCGACCCCTTCATAATTTGGAAACCGTTGAAAACACAAATGTGCATTTAGAATGCAGACTTAAACCTGTCGGTGATTCGAACATGAAAGTTGACTGGTTCGTGAACGGACGACCTGTTCCTACTGGTAAGTTCTTGGCAATTGTTCATTCCAACCTTTTGGAAAATTTGGCCAAAAAAAGAAAGTTACAGTGTTGCCACATTAGCTGATTTTTAAGAATCGAAAAATCAGATATTAAAATTGACCTCATGGTATACCTAAAATTTTGTCCAGACGATAATTTTCGTTTTAATTGACCAAATGATTTTTTTTTTTTTGAAAGATCAAGTACTGCTGGGAATAGAGCTGTATCAAATTCGAGAAAATCGGTGAACCGGTTCTCGAGTTATTCGCGATTAAAATTTTCAAACACCTTTAGCGCCTTGAATATTGCACTTAAGTGAAAATCACATATGACCTTTTTCATAGTATTTTAAAAGACGCATAAAAAAGGTTATATACAATTTTTATTTTTGTGAACCGGTTCTCAAGATATTCACGACGATAGTTTGCTTTTTTTTTCAAAATGTTGAAGTCTCTAGTGTGTTAAGTGGGTCAATCGGCCTCTGGTCGAAATTCAAAATTTTTTTCATGGCTCCCGATTTGCTATGGTAAAAAAAGATTTTAGAGCTTTGGTGGAATCCTTGAGCTCCACCCCTGGGGGCAGCACCCCCAACATAGTGGTTTTAAGCTAAAAAATTCTATCTTCGCGAGTTTTGAACCGATTTTCACCAAATTTGGTATGTATGTACAGGTACTCAAGGGTAATGTTCTGAAATTTTTTCAATTTTTTTCGACCCCTACAATGACCTTGAAATCAACTTTTAGCACTTCAAATTGCCATGGGGGACACAGTTTTGGTGCGGACAGTCTGGAAAAATTATTTTCACGTTTTTCAGACCATTTTACACTACTCAGAATTTTTTCGGATTTTTGTCGGGAGGGGAGGGGTCATACCTAAATCTTCAAAAAACCAATTTTTTTAAACATTTTCCTCCCTCAACTGGGTCATTTCTGATTGAAAAAAATTTTTCTTGTAATATATCATCAATGACACCAAAATACACCATCAA
>FIZU01028731.1:0-10221 GCA_900064475.1 Pseudococcus longispinus
ATTCAACTACTCCCTATTGTGCCAACCGTTTTTCACAAACTTTGGCTCAATGGGTATGAAATGAACCCATTTATTTTTTGCATCTGTTTTTTTTGGGCCCCCGACTGTACGCCGCTCACGCAGCCATTTTTGTGTTGAAAATGGACAAATTTGGCTAAAAATCGCGTTCAAGGGGCACTAGCTTCCCATTGTGACGCTGGCCAAATGAAGTAAACATATGTTTGGAGTGAGGGGAGTATCCACTACCAAACTGTGAAAAAATTTTTTGGGCCGGAGCCACTTTGAAAATTGGGGTTTTTAGGCTCCAGCCCCCATTGTGCCACTACGAAAATCCGAAAATCCAAAATAAGTATTTTCTGTAATGTTTAACCTATACCTACAAAAAGCCAGCCCAAATTTTTGGTCCACAAAAAAGTCCGCCAAATTCGATTTCTAAAGCACTTTTTGCCACTTGGACTGTACACTACTACGTTCTGTTTCGTCTGGACCATCTAATTTGATTTTTTGCGCAGGAATTCAAAACTGTAATTTCTCAGAATGGAAATCTACGTTCCAAATTGGAAGCAGCAATTCGAGCGAAAAATCAGAAAGGCAAATTAGATCAAAAGCCGGTAATTTCGAAGAGCGCGATGATTTCCACAGCTCCAACTATTAAATTAAAAACCGATTTTACTAATTTCCAGAATCCCATTCCTAAAACCTAATTTGTTAGTATTATTGTAGTTAAAAGCAATATTCGTTTGTAGAAACGCTTCGTTTTAATTTGCTTTTTACTTTGGACTACAACCTTAGCTACATTTTTATTTTTTATTAATAAGACTGCGTAATATTACCGAAAGTTCTTCCAATTTTTTTTTTCATTTTTTAATTGATTTTTATTGGTTTACCAATTACCATTAGATTTTAAATGATTTATTTTTGTTTTATTTTGTCGATAGTAGAAAATTTGGCTTCGTAGTAATTCAATTATATTTCTGTCGAAGTATTCTATCGTAAGAACAGATCTTCTAATGGATTTATCTTATTCGCGTAGTTAATTAACCTAATAATAATTCAATTGTACAACAGGTATTTTTTTAATTGAAAATAACGAATAATAAAAAATCGTAATTTATTAGAAAAAAGGTGTATAAAATTTGTTATAAGGTAATTTGCTCAATAAGCATAATTTCATCAGCTTATGAAATAATACCTCGATGCTACAGCTGATGTTAGGTCATCACATTTTTATCAAAAGAAAATATAATTTTCGTATGAAAAATTATTAACAAATAACCAAGAAAAAAAAATCACACGTTGAATGAAATTTCAACTAGTACCCTCGAAAAATATAGTTACAAAATGAAAAAAAAGAAGAAAATCCAATCCATAAAAACCAATCAAATGAAAAACTTATAAAATAATCCTTCGTAACGTAACAACAAACTACCAAAATGAATATCAATATAAATCTGTATTATTTTACGTATAGATAACCGATCACGAAATAGAGCAATCTAATCAGCAGAACGATTCGTAAACATTTGCAGCAAGAATTTGTAATTTATCAGAAAGTATAAGGTTTTTCAACCATACCTTATTTTCTTTCATTTTAATGGTATTATGAATAACAGGCAACATCTTAGCTATCGGTAACGAGAAAAATTTTAAAGGTTCTTCCCTATTCGGATGTTCCTCAGCTGCGCTTTCGGTAAAAGCATGTAAAAGCTGATCTATCGCGTACATAAATCCAGAATTTAATAACGAATTCACGCAATGAGATGTTAGCTCTTTGGTAGCAAGGACGTCAGCTGTTTCGTCATAAATTTGCTTCAATATCGGATCAGGGGTATTGATTATCTGATCATCTATGACTAAAAAGTGAGGAATATCTTTGATAAATTCTTCGCTATTAATGGACGTTTGTATGGACCAAAATATTTCTTGTAAGTTTTGGACAGAAAGTTTTTGCTTCAAGTCGATGTTCAATACAATATCTGAAACTTTGGCTTTCACATAATCGTGTAACTTAGGCAAGCCAGTCTTCAAAAAGTTTACATACAAGGAGAGATATTGCTCGTTTGTATGGTCATTAATCTCTTTGTTATCTCCTCGATCTAAATTTTTATACATGTAACCGCCGATGATTGAAAACTGAACTTTCAAAACTAGTACCAATAACACTTGAGCATAAACCATTAGACAAATCTCGGTGAAAGTATGTAATTTTAGATCTTCCCATAATTTCAAGCTATTGGCTGGTTTGGATTTAAGTTGGGAAACAATCGCGTCGATGTCTAGAAGCTGTACGATTTGTTTCTGTAAACGACTACCTAAATTGATAATGGTTTGATGACACGTGATTTCCAAAGATTCGAAATACCTCTGACGACGAATCGTTTCTAGAAATTCGGTAGCTTCGAGTTTCTCTTGTTTTTGTAACTGGTACCGTATGTAGTTGAATAATGCAACTCCACCACCAACGGTTATACCACTGATAAGAAACTTCTTTCTGTGATTGTACAAAAAGGTTTTCAAACTTGCGAAAAAATCCATTGTGTTTAGAACGAATCAAGATTGCAATAGGTGAACTTCATATGCTGAAAGTTGAGCTTCGGTTAATAAATCATGAAAATGTGCGCAATTTTAAAGGGAAGCGAATGAGTGAAAGTACATACGTGTTAATTATGGAGATGTTGAATGAATAATTTGCGATGAATTTTCGATAGGAATACAAGCCAGAAGTTTGGACTTTGAATTAACAAATATAAAAATCTTCAAATACTTCAAAATTTAGATAATTTACACGAACAGACTGTCAATTTTCTAACTATTCTACTCTTTTCAGAAGAGAAAACTTATCAATTTTTTATTTAGTAAATAATAAAATAGAAAATTGATCAACGAGCATTGCGGATTGCATACTCGAATTATGAATCATTGAACGATTCACAAAGTGAACCTCGTTTGCTATTGGTTAACGAAATATCATAATAACTTCCTATTGGTTAATAAAGACAAGGAATCGTTTCTATGATATACACAAAAAAGACCGAAAATTTTATTTGCGCGGTTTCATAATCTTACGAAATATGATAAATTTTGTTGTTATCAATTTTTAAAAAACCGAAGAAAATTTTGTAAAATATGTAAATATTGTTGTTTCAAGTGTTCCTTTTTGTTTTACCATAAAAAAAAATGAAATTTGCCTCGAATTTCAGTGAGTGAACATAATAAACCCGTCTAATCAAAGTCGTACAATCATGGGAGAGAAGTATAAAAATATTGAAAATCTCGATTTATACGGGCTCTTGGATATTCCTCCGAATGCCGAAAAAGCTGATGTAAGTACTCGTTGGTTTATAAATATACGTTATGTAGTAGTGTTAAAATTACAACAATTCTTATGCATGTTTGCAGATTAAAAAAGCCTACAGAAAAAAGGCTTTGAGCTGTCACCCTGATAAAAATCCTGATGATCCAGACGCCGCCAGGTTATTCCATCAGCTTTCTCAAATTCAAGAATTGTTACTAAACGATGTAGCTAGGGTAAGTATTTTTCGATTGAACTTTATTTAAAATTTTTAGTATATTTAATTCGATCTAACAAAGAGCAAATTTTTTGAAACAGGGAGTATATGACAGAAGACTAAAAGCCAAACACGCTGCCCAACTTCGCACTAGAGAGTTAGACGATGAACGGAAAAAATTCAAACGGAAATTAGAAGAACAGGAATTATTAGCTGAACAAGAAAGGAAAGAAGATTTATTACAGGTTTGTATTTTGAATAAAACTAAATTTTATTTTTTTTGAAGCTGAATGAGTAATTCAAATTATTTTAATAGAGACGAATTAAAATTTTACGAGAACAAGCGAAGAGAGAAGCTGAAGAAGAAGATGAAAAAAATAAACAAGAACGAGCAAAACGATTAGAAGAACATTATCAATCTTTTTGTCGAATCAGACTTTCGTGGAAAGCCTCTAAAACGGATCCAACGAATGGTGGATATAATGAAGAGGTGTTGAAAAAAATATTTTCACCGGTAGGTAGCAACTAGATGACGTGATATTATGAGACATTTGTAGTAACATAATTTGAAAAATTTCTAATCCGATGCTAAATTAACCTAAATGGATCATTTATTTTCTAGTATGGCGAAATTGAAGCTGTAGTTATTCTGCCTGGGAAAAAAGGTCGCGGCCTTATTGAATATAGCAATCCAGAAGAAGCGGTAATTTCTGTTTAATATTTTATGAATGTAAAAATCTCGAACCATCACGTATCTGTAATGATGAATTTTTTCGTTTTTAGAAACGTGCTGTGCTCCTGGCAACTGGTCTGGAAAAAAATCCTTTAAAAATGAAAATTTTGGGAGCAGATGCCGCCGAGGACAGAAAGCAAAAAATTCAGTCAATGATGTATACTTCGGTTCCGAAACCTTCTCAGAATTCAGCCACTACAGGCGAGGTAAGCATGGCGGATGAAGAATTTTATGAGTTACTTGCAAAGCTTCGATTTTAATTGTGTAGTAATTGAACTTGAGAATTGAGCATTTGAAATGTTCACTTCGTGTTTTCATCGTGATATTAATTTTTATCGCACACGATTTTTTTGTCATTACTTAAGTACTAATGATTGATAGAAATAAAATGTAAAAAATGAAAAAATACTAGTGCTAAAATGTAAAAATTGTTGTAGGAAGGTCAAGAGTAAGAAAACACTTGAAATATAACTAATTTGCAACTCGACGTGAAAGTTTTCTGCATTGGGCAACTTCTGATTTTGGATTTCACGTTTTGTACTCATAATTTTCAAGTATTTTTATGTTATGTACATTTATGTAGATATGCTGATTTTGATTTGTAAATAATTTGTAAATAAATAATTTTTGCATTGTTGAGTACTTACCTACCCTTTTCCAATTCTATTCTTTTTTTGTAGGTAACAAAAAAAAAGTTGAATTTGAAAATTTATTAAAGCGTAAATAATTTTAATACGTAATTCACAACACAACCTTATCGGTAGGTATAAATCGAGTAAACGAAATAAAAAAGCAAATAAAAATATACAGGTTGAAAAATGATATCTTACTTAATGTTTACATCTTTAATGATAATTTTTAGACACAACCTTAAATAAAATACGCTGAGAAATAATCAAAATGAAATGAAAAAATTTGCGATCCCTTTACAATTCGTCTTTAGCTGGGGATGGGAATTTTTTCAATACGGCGAAATATAGATTACGAAAAGCATAAAATGAAACTGCAATGATTCCGACGAAAGTTACCAGAAAAATAGTGCTGAGAAAATTACCATCTATTATAGTAGAACATGTTTTTCTTCTTTCTTCTTTCGATGTTTCTATTTCATGCAAACTTTGTGCTAATAATAATTTCATTTTGGCAAGTTCCGTTTTCATTTCATCAACATCGACTTCTTCTCCTAAAATTTCAAAATTTTTATTACAATTTTAAATTTATATTTTACTAATTTTGAAAATCAACTTACCGGGATGTTGATTCATTTTGATAGTATTTTTTTTCTATTTATTCGGATTATTTACGTATCGCATTAAAATTTCAAGTCTATAGTTTCAATTGGAAGAACAAGGAGCGAAAAAAGTTGAACTGAAATTCAAGATTATATTGATTTTTTTGAACATTGATTTTAGTTTGAATTTAAACACATGTGCGGAAGCTGCGAAGCTGGACCAACATAGACAAATTTTCTCTTTCTCTTTGCCTGTCAAAATGTTGGATATCGACATTTTACCGAAAAATGACACGTCAGCGTTATTTTGGTATTTTTCAATTCAAATGAGTTTATTATGTTTTCTAATGTTTTTAATGAATATTACGTGATAGTTTTAATACTTGGGACTCATCTTTGTCAATTTTATCGATTGATTCTCATAAATTTTCAAAAGTTTTATTTTGTTTAGTACAATGTCTACAAAAAGGTGAAAGTTTAAACTTTAAAAAATTGGATTGCAGTGGCGCGGATTTGATTTGATGACTACGTGACACGTGACAATTTTGAGAAACTTGTCAAAACGGCGAACTGCTAATCTATTCAACAAACTAGTCAACGTAATTTTAAAAAATTTAGTGATAAGGATATTATTCTTCGTAAATTTCCGAAAGCAAGTGGCGAAATGATTTGAAAAATTGCCTTATGACCATACTGCATTCAATCATGTTGTTTAGTTAACTTTGTAACATAATTTACCATCTTACCATACAGATAAAAATATTGTTTGTGTTTTTTGCAAGTTTGTATAAAATCAATTGAAAAATGGTTTTAGCCGATTTAGGACGGAAGATAACTTCCGCTTTGAAATCTTTAAGCAATGCTACCATCATAAACGAAGATGTAAGTGATTATCATCTTTCTATAAATTAAAAGTAGAACCACTCATGTATAAAATTTATCATTTTTGTAGGTCCTGAATTCTATGCTGAAAGAAATATGTCTAGCGCTATTGGAAGCCGATGTAAACGTAGTGCTTGTAAAAAGACTACGTGAAAATGTACGATCTGTTATCGATTTCGATGAAATGGCAGGTGGATTGAATAAAAGACGTATGATCCAAAGCGCCGTATTCAAAGAATTGATTAAAGTATGCATCTCATTCAATACCCAATTGTTTTCTCCAACTTCAGATATTATTTATACCATCGTTCTTTTTGCAGTTGGTTGATCCAGGTGTCAAAGCTTTTCAACCGGTTAAAAATAAGTCATCTGTGATAATGTTCGTTGGTTTACAAGGTTCTGGTAAAACCACTACTTGTACTAAATTAGCTTATTATTATCAGAAGAAAAATTGGAAAACATCGTTAGTTTGTGCTGATACATTCCGTGCTGGTGCATATGATCAACTGAAACAAAATGCCACTAAAGCGAGAATACCATTTTACGGAAGGTATATAATTTCGTATTCGAAATACTGTAAAATTCATACGAATGTATCTAACTCGTGTATTGAACAGTTATACGGAAGTTGATCCGGTCGTTATTGCCCAAGAGGGTGTTGAGACGTTCAAAGAACAAGGTTTCGAAATCATAATTGTGGATACCAGTGGTAGACATAAACAAGAAGCTTCGTTATTCGAAGAAATGTTACAAGTGTCAAATGCAATCGTAAGTTCTGTCTACAAAGATTTTCATTTTCTTTGAGGCTATATTTCAAGTTGTAATCCTGTTTTAGAACCCCGATAATATTGTTTTCGTTATGGATGCGACTATTGGTCAAGCTTGTGAAGCTCAAGCTCGAGCTTTCAAAGAAAAAGTTGACGTAGGATCTGTAATTATAACTAAATTAGATGGCCACGCTAAAGGTGGTGGTGCTTTGAGCGCGTAAGTATCATATGAATTATTTTTTAGATCTTTCTAATCAATAAAGATGTTCCTAAATCGATATTTGATTACAGCGTTGCAGCTACAAATAGTCCTATAATATTTATCGGTACCGGAGAACACATAGACGATTTCGAACCATTCAAAACTAAACCATTCGTATCTAAATTGCTGGGAATGGGTGATATAGAAGGTCTTATTGATAAAGTAAATGAGCTTAAATTGGACGACAACGAAGAACTGATAGAAAAAATCAAACACGGACAATTCACATTACGAGATATGTACGAACAATTCCAAAACATCATGAAAATGGGACCCTTCTCTCAAATTATGGTAAAAGTTCATTCGAAGCTCCTAACTTTTAATTTTCGAAGAAATCACCTGAAGTGATATTTTCAGAACATGATCCCCGGATTCAGTCAAGATTTCATGTCAAAAGGCAGTGAACAAGAATCAATGGCTAGGCTCAAGAAACTTATGACTATTATGGACAGTATGAACGACGGAGGTAAATAAAAATCATCTCGAATAACGAACCATACTCGCGTATAATTTTGCAAAATTCTCCATTTTCAGAATTGGATCACAGAGACGGAGCTAAATTATTTTCTAAACAAGGTGGCAGAGTTACAAGAGTGGCTCAAGGTGCAGGCGTTACCGAAAAAGAAGTAAAAGATTTAGTCGTCCAGTACACGAAATTCGCTGCAGTTGTGAAAAAGATGGGAGGTATTAAAGGTTTATTCAAAGGAGGTGATATGGCTAAAAATGTTAATCAAACGCAGATGGCTAAACTGAATCAACAAATGGCTAGAATGATGGATCCTCGAGTACTTCATCAAATGGGTAAATAAACTCGATACTCATTTCAATCATTTACGGATCAGGCGTTGAATTTTTTTATCGTGTTTCAGGTGGTATGTCCGGTTTACAAAACATGATGCGACAATTGCAGCAAGGAGCAACCGGTGGGTTGGGAAATTTAATGAGTGGCCTGGGAGGAAAGTAAATGTGGTTTTGTGATTCGGGTAAGTTGACGTTTTATGATCGCAGTCGAAATTTATTGACTTGAAGTAATATATTTTATTTGAATTACAGTTTGATTTGCTTTCCTTGTGCATCTTTGGTCATTCGATGGATAATGAAGTACTACTTGTTTCTACGTTCGATGTTACGAAAATTTTTCAATTATAAACTATCTCTTTACTAAATTCCTAAGGTGTAAGGATAAATTAATTTATTTCTTGTAATAGTTCGGAATGAAAACAAACCGATTGTTTTTTTCATCTGAAACAAATCATTGGAAATCAACTTGAAATGATTTTTTCGCTCTGCAAAGTTACGCTCATTTTATCAATTTTTTCTATCGAATTCTTTTTACATTTTTTTTTCGCATGACTTCTGGAACTTTGAATAGATCAACATTTATACCTCTTCTCTTCAACTCGCGTTCCCTTCTTTCTGTATAAAATCATATTTTTTACCAACTAAATTTTTTAATTCAAATTTTCTAAACCGTTTGTAATAATTGTTAAAATATTTTTGAATTCATCATAGATGTACCTATCCGAGAGATCGATAAAATTTCATTGTCGAGATTTTTTTTTTTTGCCAAGTGTAGTACCTAATTGTTTGTTAGAAAAATTGTATATTGTAATAGTATTACTTCGTTTTGTAAATTTGTACAATTTTTGTCCGCTGTTTGTTAATATTTATTCGAACTCCAAATACAATTTGTGTTTGTATTTGAATTCTGTGTAAAAAATTATTTCACGATGACAATTAATGTCGTTTATTTAATTTTATCAACTTTGTACGTACCTATAAAATATAACTTAAATTCTTCTTATCACTCGGACTAGGTAGAAAGGGTAAAAAAAAATCATAATTACAAAACGTAACAGAATAAGTATAACCAAAAAATAAACCTAAAATAACATCACAGTGTTATGCCACAAGTAAAATAAGAGCAATGAAAACGTTTTACGTGGCACCAACAGTTTTTGATACCGGTGGAGTCTTATTCAAATAGGGAGTATCGGTAAATCGTAATTGGTAATTATCGGGTACGTTTTCGGTTTCGAATACTACAATTTTATTAATTTCCGGCGCAGGCTTCAAGTAATTGGCAGGAATAAATAATGTAACTTGTGATCCGACGCCGGGCCAGTATCTTCCGAGATTGCGGTTATTGATGAATATGACACCCTGAAAAATGACGTTTGAGTATTTTTGCATATCATTCCATTCGGAATTGTTATATTTACCTTTCCCCAACCGGTTAAATCAATGTAGGTATGTTGCGGTGCAGAATTACTCGGTAATACTAATTCTCCGTAATAATAAGCTGGAGGAGAAATGCGATTAGTAGAAGGAGTTAGTTTTTCAACCCAGTCAACGCTAGTGAACGGTAATCCTATCATGGTCCAAGGAGTGAGGAATTTTCCATCGATTGTCGGATCAGAAATAATACCCTAGGAAAATGATATTAAAATTTATTGATTTGATTAATTAGTAATTCGTACAGTCACAAATGGAAAAAAAGACGTCCGTGCGCATTTGAGGTTAAAAGCAATTTTATGATTGATTCGTAATCTAGGGCGTATTTTTAAAAAAAATGAGCTGAGGTTTCCGTTTTTCTAAGGCTTTCCTTTTCCGAGGGTCCACCCCCTTTCCAAAAAATCTCCCTATCTCTGTACCTAAGGCCCCAATTGAAAAATTTTTCAAACAAAAATTATTCGTCATACGCCTGTAAATAATTTTGATTATATGAAAAATTTCGATCTGACCCTCAGATTTCCATTGAATTTGAGACATTATGTCAAATTTTTTTGAACTTGGAAAAATTTTCAAATTTCAACTGACTTTTTGAACTTGGAAAA
>FIZU01028735.1:0-15533 GCA_900064475.1 Pseudococcus longispinus
CCAAAAATGACAGTTTTTACCTTGAAATGACAATTTTTTCAAAAAATGACGATTTTTACCAAAAATTCACAATTTTGACAAAAAAGGACCTACTTTGGACGCTATTTATCAAAAAACCAGGTATTCGAGAATTTCGACTAATTTAGTCACCCTAATTACAATACCCCATGCATACTAAACTCGGCGTTAAAAAGACATAAGACAGCTTAAAAAGTTAAAATCCGCGTAGGTACGAGGAGAATTCACGGAGCGGTATTTTTGAAACATGGAAATATATGCACAAGTGATACAAATATTTCGGCAAGTAAAATAATTAAGATGGCAGTAGACAAGTTGGGATTTAAAATTAAAACTTAACTTGAAAGGCATTATACTTGCATGAAGTGTTACTCTATAGGTATATATGGTACGTATGTTGCTGATTTTAAATACTAATTTATTCAGAAGAGTTTATTTTCGGGCCAGTAAGTTTTGCAGAGATGAAAACGACAAAGACGCATCCGTTCTTAAAACAAACTTTCTATTAGCGGGGAATTAACAGCTAAACGAAGAAACATCTGTGTGAATTTCTAGAAAAACGCGCAGCTGTTTAAGGTAAACGCCGGAGCCGGCGTCGGCATCAGCGTCGCGCACGTTAAAGAAGAAAAGTTGCACGTTATACACACGAATTAGCATATACGTATGAGTAAACAATACACATACCCGATTCATATTTCACATCACGTGTGCTCGTAACTAATATACATAGTATACCGATGACCAAACCAGTACGCGGTCTTGGCCACCACGCTAACCCGAGTGTCACACTCTAACCACCCTTCTCCATGCGCCTTTGGGGTACTCTTGTATGTACCTTGACGAGTCGAATCACGCTGAGAGCGGTTAATTTAGTAAATCGAGTGAAACGCGGTTCAAAAGTACAGCTTTGTAAGCAACAGGAAACTGCTATGTTTCCGCCAACAACTCAACCCATAAAAGAGAACGTTAAAATCTACTGAAAAGACGTGACGAAAATGTCTACTTTCCAGTTAAATACCGACGCGTATCTCTGGCAACCCTTCATCGCATACTTATTAACGGGGATTTTCATTCTTAGATGTCTTTTCTCATACTTAGGTATATTTTTAATCTACGTCTGGCGTAAAAATTACGAGAGAGTTTAAGATTGAAAGAAAACTCAGTCAAGTGTGTTACTTGAATCAAATACAGAAGCCCTTCGTATGATTTTACGTTCGAAATACGTAGATATATCGAATCTAGGGTGTAGGATGAGTAGAGGTCGTGTCGATCCGCGAGATTGAATCGTATTGTAAATATCGCGACCAAAAAATATTAGATTAACATGTAGCTAACTTCGAAATTGAAAGCAGGAAATGATCTTAAAATTGAAATGGGAACACATCTTCAATCGTTGGAAATGGAATTGTCAGATTCATCAAAAACTCAACAAATTTTTTTACAATTTTTTGCTCAACATTAGAATTGAAAAATCTAAGCAAATAAGCACCTTTGCATATGTACTTACTTATACCAATTTAAAAAAAAAATACATCTATTTTCAGAGTATTACAGGGTGTCTATCTGGATTTTTTTTGAAAATCCGTGACTCTTCCATGGTCTTTTAGACGATCTTTTTTACATCCCGAATGTTTTTCTTTTTTTAGAAAATTTTTGGAACTTAGGGACAAAAAAATACTTACACGAAAACAAATTCAAATTGATTATAACCCAATCTGAATTGTACCCAATAAAGAATCAAAAATTCATAACTTCAACAGTAAAATCCATGACTGTTTTTTTGACCTCGTAAATTTTTTGCATAATCCATGACTTTCATGACCCTGTAGGCAGCCTACAATACCATTCCTGTGATTAAATTTTTTTAAAGAACATTTTCATTTTAAAACACTTTGTACCTCTTTCAATTGCGTTTACAGTTGGTCAAAAAATCATTAATTAGAACAAAATGAGTTCAGTTTTCTTAGTACTTGGATCGAAAATCTTGATAAAATTGTCAAAATTTTCAAAAAATTTCATTAAAATGATCAAAAGAAACATTGAAAGTTTCAAAAATCTCATGAAAATCGCGAACGTATTCTTAAAAATCGTTGAAATATTCACAGATTTTCGTGAAAATCAGTAAAAATAACGTAAAAATGGCAAAAAAAATTACGTCATTGAAGACTCAAGAGTTGGAAGTAGATTTAGAAGCATTTTTCGTATTTTACTGGATATTATTAATTCAATATCACTAATCTTTTGAATTTCAAAATGCAGGGTGGCCCATTTATAACGTTGAAAATTTAAAAAAAAAACACACACACACTTCGACTGCAAAAATCTCAAAAATCAAGCTCCCTAGGAAAAAAACTAATAGCTTGCAGAAGAAAGAGAATTTCAAGCTCTATAATTTTCATCCCTTGAATTTTTTTCGTAGCACCCTTATTTTTATCAGAAAATATATGTTTATAGGAAATTTGTAATTTTTTTTCATTTCCAAAACCATCAACTTTGTAAATTTCCTTATAAACATGGAGTTTCTGGCAAAAATAAGGGTGCTACAAAACAATTGCGGGGGATGAAAATTGTAGAGTTTATAATTCTCTTTCTCTTATGAGCTTTTAGTTTTTTTCTACGGGGGCTTGGTTTTCGAGATTTTTGCAGTCAAAAATTCTTTCATTTTTGAAATTATCGACTTCATAAATTTCTCATAAACATGGATTTTCTGGTCATACTCAGTGTGCTACGAAAAAAATGCAAGGGATGAAAATTGTAGAGCTTGAAATTCTCTTTTTCCTACGAGTTATTAGTTTTTTTTTTGTAGGGGCAATTAGTTTTCATGTTTTTCGCGGTAAAAATATACCTACCTATACATTGAGGTGGGGTGAAAAAAAACATAGCTGAAATTTTGACCAAATTCAAGGGGGTGGTTCATTTTGAGTTGGAGATACACCATAGAAAATTTTAGACCCCTATCTTAGAGGTAGAAGGAGCTGGGTGTGCTTAAAGTGATGTCACTTTTGGAAAAAAACGCAGTTTTTGCCATTTTTGGGTAATGTCACCTGCCTAGTACCTCGGACATCCCCTCCCCCTGAAAAATTTCAATTTGAGTTTCTACAGCTCCCTAGGCCATTGACCTCGAAATTAGATACCACTTATTGCCCTCTATCAGGGGGTTGAAAAGTTGCAAATCGCTGAAAAATCGAGATTTTTGAGTCACAAAAAAATAAAATACCCTTCGCTTCGTGCCAAAACCGAACCTGAAGAGCCTCTTTTGATGCAGAAAAATTATTTTGATTAAAAAAGTTGAAAAATTTTTCATCGCAGTCTTGCCAACTTTCAATTTTTATGAGAAATCAAAATTTTCTAAATTTTTCATGGTAAAAATTCATTTTTGCAGAAAAAAATGAGCTGACGTTCATTTTTTTCAGGACCCAATTCTCTAGGTTTTTACTCCACCCCCCCCCCCCCTCTCCTTCAATTACTCGTCGAAAGACCTATTTTCTTGATTAATTGATCAAATGCATTTGTAATCGTCAGTAGTGCTAAAACACTGAATCGATTAATCATAACGAAATAATATCTAATAAATGAATAAAATAGATACTAGGAAAATCGTCGTTTGTTTTTTTCATCGATTAGCTTTATTTTCAACGTCCAACGCGAAGATATTCGTAAGAATACGTCCTCCCTTCATCTGCTTCTACAAGATCTTGCCATTTCACGGTATCATTATCCAGTCTTCGAAAATATCCATTAAGTACAATAAATTTCGCTAGAAGAAACGCCGATTTAAAAAGTTTCAAAGCGTGAAGAATTATTGAGTGCATTTTAATCCAGAAAATTTTACCGAAATGGGTATGGGCCCTAACAGGGTTTTAGCCTGTCTAAGTTTCAAGCTCTTCTTTCCCACCATTTATTGGGATTAAAGACTTAACTGTAGCAACCTCTTTTAGAACACCAGCTAATAATGTCGCTATCGGGTGGAATAACAATAAGCAGTTTAATTTTTCAGCGAGCCTTTGTCGAGAATTTTAAACACTTTGTGTTAATTTGCTTGAATTTCTTTTCTCGTTTTTCCTCTCGTCGTTTCGGAATACACGAGAGATGACGCTTTAATTGTAGGTTTAATTGAAACGTATGCGGAATGGTTCTTAAAACGTACGAATTCGCATCCCTTTTCAAATTTCTTTCTTTTTGATCATAAAAACAAGAACTTCTGTACCTGATGGAATTAATTTCTTGGAAATGACGTCGAATATATAATCTATGATCCATTTATCGTAATTTTTAATCGAATCAGATAATTCAAAGACGAGACGAATTTCGTTTATTATAACGCTCGTGAATACATTATTACGAAAACCGCCTCCGGTAGCAAATGTGCCAAACTCGAAGCATCCTATCAGCATGGAAAAAAATAAGAGAAGGAAAAAGAAACATCCTAAACGTATCACATCGAACTTTTCGAAACAGAATCGAGTAACGTTTTGTAATACAAAGAAAAAGTTACGTTTTCCATCAAAATATATACAGACGCCACCCACACACGCGCACACCCTCGTCGAAATATTCCATTAATATTTCTCGCAGGAAAAACATCACAAAAGATAAGAAAACAACTTTGCGAAATTTAAGTAAAGAATTTTACAAAAGTCGAACCGCTATCGGCCCTTGAGATGAGTAATGTGGCACATCAGAGGCTAAAGTCGTTATTATACCCCCGCTCCGACTTTCAGCCTCCTCTTATCTAAGTTGCAATTCCCCTAACGCATAACATTAGTGTTTTCCAAATATGAGAAATTTTCTAATAAATACTTTGGCTTTTTTTCCTTCGCTCAACGCAACGTTTTGATCGATAAAGTGATTTTTATTGGATTCTCGACGGGTCGTTCCTCCACAAACACGATATGTTCAACTTCCTAGTCTTTTTTCTTTTCCTTTTTACAAGAGCGAAGTTGGCTACGAATTTGGCGGAGTATGCGAATCATAAATTGATCAAATATTTTTCTAAAATTTCAACTCATCCCTTATGTAAAAATATTAACTCGCTAATACCGTTCAAAAGTTTTAAACTGGTGTGTTTTATGGTTCCGAAGATAATGCAAATTCTTTAACAGTATTTAATGTATTCCGAGCATAATAATGTTAATTTGAATTCGTTCTGTACACTTATTTTAGCTCTCAACTTCATAAGCAGTCTGGTATTTACAACGACTACCAGCGCCATCGAAACAGTTCATTTTAATAATTTGATAAAATTGTACTCGAACCATGTGAGAGAGTGAGCAAATCTTCAGAGTAATTTATTCTCGTATAAAAGATGTCGAGAAACGAACACAGTATAAAGATTGCACGTATTTTTCCACTTGTTACGTCACCCCACCACGTCTCCCATCTACTTCACGTTCTTATATCGATATTTACGGCGAAGATTATGCAAATTAATTAACATATTTAAAGGTGGGTAGGATTAATTGTATAATAAGTTGCATAACGAGTTCGCCCGAAATAAATTTCGTATAGAGTAGCTCAGGCGGGCTAGGGCGGTGATAAAGAAGATATCTATATTGCGAAGAACAAAACGTGTACGAAGATAAGACGAAAGAGTTGTTACACCGCAGTGTATTTTGTTGTATTTATCCACATGGCAGAATCAGATACCAAATAAAGGCGTCTGCGTGAAATGGAATCGTTGGTCGGGAATTTATCACCGAAGGTAACCGATTTCAATTATGTTAAGATGCGAGTTGTTGATATAACGGATGATTCTTTCTCACGCACGCATTCGACAATCGTAATAATTTTGTTATGCGGATATATTACAGTTATAAATTTTTACCCCCTTACGAGGTATGGTGTTTTTATATGTACGAGTACGAGTTTTGCGGGCTAATTTATTATTTTTTGAGAAAGCAAGGCTGCGCCAGTTCAACTGGTGTAAGAAACGGTGGTAATGGGTTTGAAGTTTTGTTTGTTTATTTTCTTCGGTGTGTGGGGGTTGTTTTTATTTCTTATTTTGCTCGTCGTTGTAGGTTGTTAAATTGTATGTACGAATTGGCTTTGCAGATAACTTTTGAGTATCGGTGTTCGATATTTGGGGGAGGGTTGATGGTTTGGGTGGTTTTTGAGAGGAGTTGTTGAATTTATCTTCTAAGAACAGCTTTTCATTTCTGTAGAATAGGAAAAAAATTGTGCACCAAAAAATGGTAAAGAGCAAAGCCGGGTTTACCAGGGGGGATTTGGCCCTGAACACCGAATTTTAAATTATCCAGTGGAAGTCGGTCCTTATGGTCTAACACCCCCATGACAAAATTTTTAGCTTGATATCTCAACCCTAACCTCTTCTGGAGGGTTAAATGTGGATTTTCGTTAAAAATTTTCATTTTTGGCAGTTTTCAACTGAATTTTTTCAAACTTGTAAGCATGGTAGGTAGTATCGAGGGAGATTTTTAGAATTTTTTGAAAAGAAATTTGAGCACTTTTTCAAGGTCGAATGGACATTTTAAGCTTTTCAAGGGCCATTTTGGTAACGCCTTTCACAGATGCAACTCTGAAAAAAATAACCATCGTGTACTTAGTCTAGAAGGTACAACCTCATATTTTTTAGAACTTGATGTCGTGGTGCGTCATCTTCAAAAATGCAGAAAAACGATTTTTTCGTCCATTTTTCCCCCTTGAATGAGTCAATTCTGGTCGATTTTTTTTTTCTTGAAATATATCTTTAATGACACTAAAATACACCATCAACCAGCATTTGGACTAAATTCGTTCGTTTTTCCCTTTTCTCCAATTTTCTTTTGAAATACTCATCTGACGCCACTTTGAGGACTCACAACTTCTTCAAGATGATCAAGGGGCCTAAAAATCATATCTGGGCTTTTTTCAAGTCGATTGCTCTCATATACTGCAATTTCACCAAAATTGAGCAACTTTGATTTTATTTTGCTCTTTTTCAAGAATTGAGTATTTTGCACTTTGGAAAAATATTGCATGAAATAAGTTGAAAAAAATCAAAGTTCCTCGGTTTTGCTGAAATTGCTGTATATGAGAGATATCGACTTGAAATAAGCCCAAACTTGGTTTTTAGATCCCTTGGTCATCTTGAAGAGGTTGTGAGTTCCCAAAATGGCGTAATTTGGGTGTTTTTGGAAAAAGAAAAAAACGAACGAATTTGATCCAAATGCCGATTAATGATGTATTTTGGTGTAATTAATGATATATTTCCAGAAGAAATTTTTTCGACCAGAAATGACCCATACAAGGGGGAAAAATGGACGAAGAAATTGGTTTTTTGCATTTTTGAAGATGACGCACCACGATATCAAGTTCTACAAAAATATGGGGTTGTACATCTAAACTAAGTACACAATATATATGTTTTTCAGAATTGCACCTCTGAAAGGGGTTATCGAAATGGTCCTTGGAAAGCTTGAAATGCCCATTTGATCTTGAAAAAGTGTTCGAATTTTTTTTCAAAAAATTTCAAAAATCACCCTCTAGCATCCTTGCAAGTTTGAAAAAATTCGGTTGAAACCTGCCAAAAATGGAAATTTTTAATGAAAATTCACATTTAACCCTCCAGAAGAGGTTACAGTTGAGATATCGAGGTAAAAATTTTGTCACGGGGTTTTTAGACCATAAGGACCAACTTCTACTGGATAATTTAAAATTCGGTGCTCAGAGCCAAATCACTCCTATAAATAAGGCTAAGCTCTTTCTACACTCCGCTACTTTTGTTTCAAGTTTTTTATCGTATCGTGATTTTTTTAGGGGAATATATAATCGCACGACAAAAGAATGAAATGCACGACAGCTGAAATTCACGACAAATTGTGATATTTAAACGACAAAATAGGGCTTTTGAACGACAGAAAAATCTTCACGACAGAAGTAGATGTATGAACGACAAATTTTTGTCAACGACAGAATAGGGTGTAGGAACGACAATTTAGACTTAAATCACGGTCATTAATTTGTCCCGACAGGACGAAATTCCTCCCGCCAGAAAAATATTTTCCCCGCCAGAAAAAAATGAAATGAATGAATTATGATTTAAACGCAATTCAGACATGTGTCGATGAAACTAGTTTCAATGCAGCCTCTCAATTATTTCTAAAGAAATGGCGATCCGACCCTGATCCTCGGGTACACAATTTTTGTTATTATTTCGAAGATCAATGGATCAAGAAGAATCATGCTTGGTATGAGGGCCATCAAAAGCGAGGAAAGCACTTCTCACATGATACGTGAATTGGCCATAACGTTGTCGGGATTTTTATTTAATTTGTCGTGGAAACACCTTTTTTCGGACGTTTTTTAAAACTTTTCTTTGTCGCTTTAAGAATTTTTCTGTCGTTTGAATTTTTTTTTTGGTCGATCAATTTATTTTTTTATCGTGTAATGTATTTTCTGTCGGTTCAATATGTTATCTGTCGTTTCATAAGCAAATTTGTCGTTATTTCATTTGTTTTCCGTGCAATATACTATTTTGTCTGGGAAATACCCTATTTCTGTCGTGCGTTTCACTTTTTTTGTCGTTGCGATAAATCACACCCATTTTTTTAGGGGCTTCCATGTGAAAAAATTTGCTAAAATGACAAACTTTTGAACAAAAGCTGTAGAACTTTGAAAATCAGTCATTTTTTTTTCTACTTTGAAGTGAAGAAGAGCTGTTCTGAAAATGAAATGATTCTGTCAATTTCAGCCACAAATAGGTTATTGTACGATATGCAGTTATGCACATTCGATAATTATGAAAATTCCCTATCTGCTATCTGGAAACTATCTTTGAACTTGAGTTCAAGTGGTTCCAATTAGGTTGTATGTTTTATAAAACATTAATCACTGAAATCGAAATTGCTCAAATTGAAACCGTAAGATTTAACCTACGTTAGTTTTTTTTTTCAAACTGCTTGTGAGAATGCCATCGACTAGGGCTCTGCGGACCTTCTATTTTAACGAACAAGAGAAACTGTGGACATAATAGGGTGTCTGATGACAGTGGTGTTGTAAATCAGCAACTTCGCGTCTAGACCATCTTATTGTGTATTGAAATTACGTCTCTTGTTTTTTTTATTTTTCTCGAAATGACGAAATAACGTAATTTTAACGGTGTTGTTTGACCATTCTTGAATTTTGTAGAGAATTAAGTAATCATTGTCGAGGGTGTAAGTTGAAATGGTCAGGTATTTTAGTTCTCTATCGAAGTCTGAAAGGGACGAGACTCGTGTATACCTACCTACTCGTATTGTTTCTTTTGAAAGTCGAATATAGTTTTTCAAAAGTACGTGACTATTTGGTTTACGAGATTACCGTCGGCAAGGGATCCATGTCTTCTAGGAATTTCTCGAATAAGAGGAACATGTGGATAGAGTGGCTGATGACTAAGATGTTGTAAATCAATGCCTTCTCGTCTCAACCATCTTATTGTGTATTGAAACTACGTCTTTCGTTTTTTATTTATTTTTATTTTACTCGAAATGATGAAATAACCTAAGTTTGACCGTATTCTTTGGCAATTCTCGAATTTTCCAGAAGAATAAGTGGTCGTTGTCGAGGGTGTAAATCGGTGATGAAATATGCAGGTAATGGTAGTGATTCGCTAACGAAATCCGAAAGGACGAAACTCTTTGTATATATCTACTCGTATTGTTTCATTTGAAAGTTCATTTTTGTATAACTATTCGTGTATTCGGTTCCAATCAGTTTTGAATATTTTAGGAAGAAAAAAGTCTTACCAATTTGGTTTGGAGTCTGCAAATGAATCGAAGCTATATTATTTGGATAAGAAAATCCAAAGAGGAGGAGAAAATTCTAACAATAATCGATTTCTAATTTTTTACAGTTCAATGAAGTCATCTGGGGTAACAAAATTTCGTAATAAAAATTTTCCTCCCCCTCCCCCCTGTCATACTGTACTTCAGACATCCATGTCAAAATATCGAAAAAAGCGAATTATCAATTTTGAGTTGAATTAAAGGTCATTTGAAGTGTCTGCTGAACATCTGAAGTTGAATTTCTGAACTTTTTTTTTGCAATATGGATTCCACAGAATTTTGGCTCAAGTTATCTCGGGACCAAATGTTGGTCCAATTGCTAATTTAGTCACATTAAAAAACGAAATTCAGGGGAAATTATTAAAAATGTTGTGAAAAATAGTTCAAATTTTGCAAAAAAGTTGAAAATCTCCATAAAAATGACCGAAAATATTCTTAAAAGGGCCAAAAAAATCATGAAAATTGTTGACAGTCTTGTGGCATTTATTAAAATTTTCGTAAAAATATTGTACATAAAAGTCAAAAAATCACAAATTAGTGACAAAAACTGTAAAAATTATTCAGATTTGCATTAAAATCATTAAAAATGGACGGAAAATCGTGTAAATCTTTGAAAATGTTGTTGGAATTGTCAAAATATTCTCAAAAATTGGTAAAAAAAAAAGTGTTAAAACTAACACAAAAGCTTTCAAAATGGTTGAAAACGACGTTAAAATTATTAAGATTTAAAAATATTTTGAAATCGATATAAAAATCATGAAAACCGTCGAAAATTACTAGATTTTCGTAAAAAGCAGTGAAAACTTGGTTTAAAAAGTCAAAAAATTATGAAAGTATTGAAAATCTCGTAAATATCGTGAAAATATTCCTAAAAATTGTTGAAAAATGGTGCAAACGTGATTACCATTCCATAAGAAACGTTGCAATATTCACTCAAAAAAAAAAAACAGTAAAAAACGCAAAAATGGTAAAAACCAAGAAAATTTAGGAATGTGTGAAAATTCTAGTAATTATTACAAAATTTTGAACGGATTTCATGATTTTTTTGACAATATTTTCAAGTTCTGATTTTTGTGAAGATTTTGACAAATATAACCACATTTGCGACAATTTTCACGATGTCTTATTGATTATTTCTTTCACATTAAAAATTACTTTTTTTGAAAATTCCAACAATTTTTACAAGATTTTCGACTGCTTTACGATTTTATGGCCATTTGTACAATATTTTCACCAATTTTTATAGAAATTCCTCTCATTTTTACGAGATTTTAATCAATTTCCATAGCAATTTCAATCATTTTTACGGAGTTTTACATGATTTTTATGATCTTTTGACAATTTTTACAATATTTGAATTTTGGACTGATTTTTATGAAATTTACACCATTTTAACAACATTTTCAACAATTTTCAAGATTTGGCAACCGATTTATGATTTAGTCATATTTTAACTGATTATGATTTATGAAAATTTTTACAATTTTTATCATGTTTGAACCAATTTTACAAACTGAAATTTTCAAAGTGCAAAAAGTCATTTGCCAGCCTCGAAAATTTTTTCGATTTTAAAAATTCATGTAGGGAAACTTACCAGGGTTACCATATTTGATAAGTGAATTTTCGAAACACAAAAATTAACCTCCCTCTGTAGCCGATTTTTTTTTAAAATGATGACTATTGCGTTGGGCCATGGTTTATAAGTTGGGAAGGGGGAGGCTTTTGATCATATTTTTGACCTTCATTCATTTCGATCAATTTTCGAATTTTAAATAGTAAAGTAAAAAAAAGTAGTTTTTCATATTTTAATCGTTTACGGTTCAATCAATTTCAATCTTTAATGTAAAAATTTCCAAATTTTCGCCTGATTTATCAGTTTTTCAAACATCGGGGCATTTTACCGTCTCGAAGTTTTTTTCCTGGATGCTGGAATCACTTCTTGAAAAACGGGACAATCCCGATAAATCGAGACAGATGGTACCTCCAACTGGGTAACCAAAATTCAAAGCCATCATACCTTGAATACTTAGACTTAGGAATATCCTAATATAGCATAACGATTTAATAACAGACAGTAAGAATAACGAGATAAAAATTTCTAACCATTTGTTGTGTTTTTGACAGATGGCCCGAAAGCGATAGATATTCAAACGACGTCAAATATCGAATTACCAATCCATTAAGTTCACCACCAATTTGAAGTATCATTTACGTTCGAGGATAGATCAAAGCTGACGAAAGCGATGCTGCAATCGATTCGACGATATCGTTTCGGGGTAAGCCATCTTACACTCACAAAATCGAAATAATTTCATCGTAAAAAATAAACGGAGCCGTTCTCAATCGAGTATAAAAAAGAGAAAGACGAAAATAAGTTATAAACTATGAAATCTGATATTTAATAAAATTTACACCCAATCAATATCGAGAACTCGTTGGAAAAAGTTTTTATATATCATTTGAAATAAGTAAGTAGAATTGGACGACATTGTTTGCCCGGAACCGGGCGATATTCGAAAGACTATTGGCAAGTTTTATAGCCGTAAAATACTTAGTTTCGCGATAAAGCACCGTGTCCAGAAGAAACACCACGTACATTAAACGCGTTCTACTAGTATAAGGTCCGTTTATTATTATTTTTTTTCTTTCTTCAACAAAACTGTTGTTTAAACGCAGTTAGCTGTAAATCAAAAAAACTAACGCCATTTGTGTAATAAAGTTAAGCTGTTTAGATTCTCTATTGTGTATAACGAGTCACCCTCGCCTCGTGAGCTCGCGCAGCCCTCGCCGTAGCCCATAAACTTATCGTATCTATATAATCGACCGTGTACGTACAACGAAGGTGCGAAAACCCAGAATAATGGTGAAAAATTATCCCGTGTAATTAAAAACCATCTCGACTAGAGTGATTATTTTTATCGATTTGGTTAAATATGGGTAATTTTGTAGTAACGAGTGTCTCGACAATTGCTCCGTCTAAGTTGAAGTATCCTGTTTGTCTGTGTGCTATCAGCCATCCCTCGTCTTCCATTAGGCAACTCGGATTCGCAAATTTAAAAACTTTGATAATTTTGGCGCTGTTTAGTTAGTCAAGGGGGTGAATCGGGGGTGGTAATTACGCACGTACGTACAGTACAGACTTGGTAAACACATAACGTTATAATTTAATAGTCACTTCTCACGTCATTGCTTCCAGTTGGAATATTTATATTGAACCCGGAAGCGTTTAAAAAAAAGCAAAATTACCGAGGTACCATGCGGTGAAAATATGCATATTTATGCATCGCGCCCGAAACAAAAACGCGGAAATTTACTAATTTCCTTCTTTTAAAAGTAATTACAAACCAACGAGCGGTATTAATTTCTGCTCGAAAGTGTGTAGTTGCGATAATCCAACATCCTTTCGCCCCCACCGCGCCGCGCAGCGCCGGATTCTTTACTACGAGCTTTTCACCGACGTTTTCTTATTAAATCATATAAAACTTACCTGTGATTGCATTGCTGGCACGCGAAACATTCCAAATGATAAACATTATTTCTGGCTCTCATTACCATTTCAAATGCGGGTATTACTTTTGAACAAGCCGAACAATATCCAGTGTTACCGAATAATCTGTCGAACAAAAAGAAAATGTACGTGAATTTTTAACAAAAACGTTTAAATGCGGTATAATTTTTTTATATTTTAGTGGAAAAAAACCAGCTTGATTATATAAAAATGTAAAAGAAAGGATAGAAAAAGAAGGAAGAGAAAAAAACGTTGAGTTTTTTTTTTACAAATAACTCGCAACGAGTATATATTACCCTTTCAGTTCAAACATTTATATAGATTTCGTAGGTATATTAAACTGGATATTATAAGGAAGCGTTTGCAGCAATATCCTGCCAATTTTTCGCCGTCTCTATATGTAGTATGTATCGTGTAGTGTAGTGGACAAGCAACGAGGGCTAATATACTCCCAATATACTTCCTGTATTACCCTCATTTAATAAAGGCTTTATATAGAGCCGGCAATAATTCTCCTTCTGCTGCCTGTAATCTCCACTATAAATAAAGTCCTCTTACGGGTGCCGGCGAAAAAGTATGAAAACGTACGATAACTGGACAGTATTTGCAGTTTTTCATTATTACAATACAATCATTTCAATACAGCGGTTATTATCGGATATGCCCTAAAGATGCCTTTTTATGGTGATTATTATTCGTGTTTTTATTTCGCCGGATTGCCGATAAATTGAATTATGTGTGGAGATTAACGAATGGTGCGTGTGTTGTGATTGTATTGATCATTTTTGCTGGGGTGGGGGGGGGAGGGGTGGATGTAGCTAAATAGATACGACTGCGAGTGAGATATCGACTTTCTTTTCATATTGTTTCGTTTGAGTTCACATTTAATGTAGTTATAAGCAGGTACTTGAACGAGTTACTGATGTGTAATGTGTTCAATCTCGTTAATTTTTTTCGCTGATGTTAGTCACTACTTCGTACAAACGAGAAATGTTCATTACACGAAGAACATGAACGAAATCAGAGCTGCCAACCAAAATTTTGAAAAATCTCTGAATCTTCCAAAATTGTCTTCGAAAAAAATTCTTGAAAATCTTGAACATTTTAGCATAGCATATGCTTTTGCGATGACCAAACTTGCAAGAAACAATACGAAATTCCGTCATGCTGACTTTTAGACATTTTGTCAGACTTTTTTGGGCTTGGAAAAATGATCAGATTTCCACTGACTTTTTGGACATGGAAAATTTCAGAGTTAATTCTGACTTTTAGTCATTTTATGAGATAAATTTTTGACTTTTTGGACTTGGAAAATTTTAGAAATCACTAAATTTCCGATATTTTGTCAGGCAAACTTCTTGGAATGGAAAATTTCAAAGGTCACGCTCATTTTCAGACATTTTGTCAGGCTATTTTAGATTTTCTGAGCTTAAAATTTTTTTCAAATTTAAAACAATTTTTTTAACTTGGAAAATTTCAGAAATTCTGATTTTTTCGATTTCGAAAAATTTGATTAAGTGCTCAATCGACTTCTAAACTTGGAAAAATTTAGATTGTTTCAAAATTTGACTTTAAGACATTTCTCGAGGGGTTTTTCGTCGCCCTTGATTGAGTTTTCATAGAAAGTTTGGGGTGAAATTCAAAATAAGTTGATTTTTTCATATTTTTTATTCACCGTCAGTATGGAAAAAAATGGGTTATTAGCATAGGATATGCTTTTGCTGTGGGAAGTAATCTCGCGGATTTCGTCACGAAATTTCGTCACGCTGACTTTTAGACATTATGCCAGACTTTTTTGGGCTTGGAAAATTTTTAGAGATAATGCTGACTTTTAGACATTGTGTCAGACTTGACTTTTGCCCATTATGTCAGACTTTTTGGGCTTGGAAAATTTTTCAGATTTTCATTGACTTTGACACATTTTGTCAGACTTTTTTGTTTGTGCTTGGGAGAATTTTCAGATTTTCATTGACTTTTAGACATTATGTCAGATTTTTTTAGAATTGAAAAAAATTTTATATAGGGTAAGACTTCCTATACGTACGCACTTAACACATTTTGTGCTCCCCCTCCCTGAGTACTCTACCAAACAAGATGAAACTTTTATGGTGTAATGAGGCAACCTTGGGGTACACAAATGTGTACTTGAGATTTGCCCTCCACCTCCCCTCTCTTCATAAATACGTAATGAAAAAAACCCTCAAATGCGTACTTATAGGACACCCCCATTCCTATAAGTACGCACC